>BJCG01001465.1:0-43171 GCA_005406145.1 Prunus yedoensis
CCTGCTCCCACATGTGAAGAAAATAGTGTGGTACCATGTAGTCTTGGTCATCACTAGCTCAAGCAGAAGTAGAAGTAGGATGAGAAAGTGGTAGGATCTAGTTTCAAATCTTATGATTACGTAGAAATAAACAAAAAAAGGTAAATATTGTTACAATACAACAATTGTCGGCAGCAATATGAAACATAAGTTTGTATCTTCCTTGGAAATCATTCAGCCCCCTTTTTTTTTGGGAGCAGTCATTCAGGCCCTTGACCGCTGTTTCATCTTCTGCTCCCCAGTTTGTGCATGAGATCATGGACAAGGTCAATCACTCTTGGAAGGTAATTGACATACAAAATTATATTGACCAGGCAACGGTGATACAAATCCAGAGTATACCCATAGGTGATACCGATCAGCATGATCGTCATTTTCATCCATTCTAAGAAGATGTCCAATTTCTATAATTTGGTGGTATGAAAGGGCAAGTACCCAATTGCCCTTCATATAAATACATATGTATTGACTCTTTATCCCCTCAAAAATTCAATTTCTGAAACCCAATTTCTCCCAACTCCTCTCCTCTCTCGCACTCTCCCAAATCTTGCTCAGCCATGACTTCATAGAAAACAGAGAGAGTAACGGCCATGGCGACGTCGTCGGTGGATTCTCCAAAGCCTGACTCAGACACTGACACTAAGCTTGATACCAATCCAAACCTTCACCATAACCGTAATTCTTCAAAAATCCAAACCTTCACCATAACCCTAATTCTTCAAACTCGTTAGTCCCCCCTCCTCCAATGGCCCTGATGTCTGCCTTCTCAAGTTTGCCGGAGACTCCGCTGGCGGGGCATTCATGGGCTCCATTTTTGGCTACGGTCCTCTCTCTCTCTCTCTCTCTCTCTCTCTCTCTCTCTCTCTCTCTCTCTCTCTCTATATATATATATATATATGTATACATGTGTATGGAGTGTTATGCTTTAATTGCTTAACTGTGTTCTAAATTTCTGCTCCAGGCGCCGCTCCAGCCTCCTCTCCTTTGCTCTTTAACTGTAAGTTCTCTTCTTCTCCGTCTTCAAATTTCAGTACTCCGTACCACTGACCTGAACCACCGACTACTCTGGTTCTCTTCTTCTTCATGTCATTCAATTTCAGTTTTTTTTTCTTTCTAAATTCTACTTTAGGGATTCAGTTTGGCATTTAGAACTTAGGGGTTAATTTTCGAAATCTAATTTAGGGATTAATTCCATGCCTAATTTATGAGATGTGGCTTTATGAATTATCAAGTGGACTACTTGTTTTTAATTGATCATTGATAATGGTATTATTGTAGTTTTTAATTGATCTTTGCATATTTCAGATTTTAGCCTTACAATTTTAGTGGCTAGGCAGCTTGCCATTTTGTGTAGACAAGTTATTAAATTCTTCTAGTATTAATGGAAGTTGTGTTACTAAATTACCAGTACCTACGCTCTTGGTTGACATGGTTGTTCTGAAATGTAAGATTAGCTTACTATTCAATGGACCCACTTGCTGATATTAGGAAATGGAGTTATTAATTGAAATGAATGGGAATGTGCTTGTTTCTTATGCTATTAGATTTTATGTGAGTGTGATGCTAATCAGCCATTGAAATACACATCTTTTGGTGTTAATATTTGAAGTATTGGAACATGGGAAAGTTGAAAATAGGCATCTTCATGAGATGCTTGAGCAAAATTTGAAGTATTGCAAGAGCATTAAGTGGACCTCCCTTGATATGGCTTGCTATAAAATGTAACATATGGATCTGATTTCCTTGTTCTAAAGGTGCCCCTGTAGATTATTTGTTTCAATTCATGATTCTCTTACCTACATAGAAACATAGGATTGGTTTGTTTTTATTTTATTAGGAATTGTGACAGGACCGTCCCGAATTCCTCGAAACCCGAGACGAGTTCTGTGGAAAATTCCGACATCACACCGATGCCGAGCCCACTTACTAAGAACCGAGACTTTCTGCTGAAATTTTGGCAGTCTCTCCTGTAAATTTGACTTTTCCCAAATTCTCAACCTGTTAAAATCACAGTTTATATCCCAATGGCAGCACACACGAGTTAATAACATGCAATTGCATAATAGGCCTCTGGCCTTCAAGTAATTCGAAACAGAACCAGCAGTGTTCTTAAGGGACAACTTTATGAATACCACCGACATCATTAAACAGGATTCAAATCCAATAACCACCTCAAAATCAATACTCATACTTAGAATCGGTTAAACTTTTTAAATCTAGTTTATTTCGCGGCTGCACCTAGGTGAGATTCCAGGCTACCTACGTACCCTTGGGTAAGGGATCAAGCCACACATAGTTTTTATCTTGACAAATCATGGTTTCAGATGATATACGGTTATTTAAAGCAAAACCAACGATAAATTTCATATTCATCACAACTTCAAATCCAACAAAACACATACTGAACACATTATTAATTTCTTCCCTTCTGTCAGTTCAACCCCGCAACCATACCTTTTCCAAGGCGTAGTGTTGCCAAACAACACTTTCCAAACACGAATTAAACATTCATATATGTACAGGGTACTTACAAGCACAATCTCACGAAACTCAACCCAGAATCGAATCCACATATACATATATACGTTATTATGTATGCCTATAAATGAATATATAATATAATATAATATAAAACACCCACCTCTCACCATCATATCATGTACCAGGGGACAACAATCCAATCTGGGGATTGTTTAACTAAACCACATGGAGGAATCCTCAACACCCAAGTGGGCAGGGAATGAGCCGTCCAACCGGGGGACTAACTCTCAGCCAGCATGTACGATCGAATCCTCAATACTCGTACGCCTGTGACAAATCCTACGCGCACAGACTACCCAATCAAGGATCTACAGCGACACCCCGTTAAGGATGCCCCGGGTTCCAACATATCCACGTATCCATATCCATGTATCCATTTCCATGTATCCAAGTATCCATATCCACTATTTCCAAGTATCGGTATCCAAGGGAGGTACATATGATGGTGGAGTTCGTAACTCTTATATAAATATTATAAGATAATATTCCCTGCCTTAATTCGATCTTCCCAAAAATTCATCCACATTATAGGAAATAAACTCTCAAGCATATATTCCATAAAGACCCAACAACAAATCAAATAGAAATCAGAACTTGTTTACACTAATTAACATAACTTACTATATTTCACTATTACAGTGATAGACTTTCTTAAATAACCCGATGTCACCCACTCCATATACTTTAATAATAATCATAATAATATGAATAAATGATAAATAGTAGCCTTTAGAGATCCCGTATCCTGAATAACCCATATTAAATAAATTTTCAATCAAAACTCAAAATGCCCAAAATTCCATAATTGGAAAAAACGAAATATACTTAACAACAATGTCCACCCACTCCTTAATAATCATAGTCGAGCCCAAGGCTCGCTTTCACAGCCCCCCAAATCAAGTATCCCATAATCATCTATTTCATATTTCAATTATCAAAATAATATCCAAGAACTCCATAAGAGATATTAAAACACGCAACTAGTGCCTCAATGGCAGGGGTTCGAAACATGTTGGAAGCACTTTCTGGCTAGGGGCAAGCCGAACTCCGAGCGAGATTAATACCCACCCTTTGAGTGTGGGGACACATCGTGGTATTTACCAAAAAAAAAAAAACAATATGAAACCTCCTCATGGGGTTTTGTGAAAAACACCGAAAACCTCAGGGGTGTTAGTGTAAATAACTCAAAATGACGTTTCAAAACAAAAAAAATGATTCTGCATGCACATATAGGTTGCACCATCTGCATTAATTGGGATCACAAATGACGTTTCAAAACAAAAAAAATTAAGATCACAAATGGGTTGGAACTTGATTTGGCTAAAAGAATTAGTTCATTTATCCTGTCAGGCCTTTACCAAAAGGGTTCAATTCTAAATTAGTTAAACAAATGCTCCTTTTAGCATTATTGCCCTACTATTGGCTGTACAACTTAGAATTTAGAATTCTGAAGACACGCAAATGTTACAGAAAAAGGTCTATGTCCACTTGGGGTCGTTGGCTCATTGGAAGGGTTACCAAAGATGAGTTCATCGTATCTCCTTTTAGCTGTCTAAGCCAAATCTGCTTAGTTCATGCCTTCCAACACTCATATTGATATTGCATGACAAGTTCAAAAGCCACATGTTTTTAGCAGAATGCTGATTTTCCACCATTCTCTTTCAAAGATATAATATACCAGCTTCTGTGCTGTATCAAAGTTGATCCAAGGGATTCATAATTTAAAATACCATGCTGTAGAAACATCTATATTATTCTTTCAGCGAACAAAAAATATATATGCGTGTGTATATAGAGAGGGAGTAGAGATGATATATGAACATAAATGTTTGAGAGTCAAGACAGTTTGCTCAGTTTCTCTCATTCTGTTGTCCCAGTAAGTTGAATCAGGATTGACTGGATAGAGATCATGAGCAGAAGTAGATGAACCAGTCCAAGGCCCTTCAGTTGACGCGGTTTTGTGTCTGGCTCTCACCAGTTTTCCTTCCGGAACTGGATTCAAAATGTTTCCTCATTGCTTCAATCTCATTAGTTGAGGCATTTGGATCTGAGACCAATTCCTGAACAGCAGCCCTGCCTTCAAGCATGCTCACAACTGAAGACATGGTAGGCCTAACTGTTGAAGTGGACATTGCAGCAGAGGAGAGCCACATTGATTGTAAGCATCATCTCTTCTTTGTGAAGTCTGAGCCCAACCTTGGATCCACTAGGGCCATCAAATTCCCTTGCCCTTTAGTAGTTGTGCCTAGAAACATATATTGTCAGAAATAATTTGTCTTTACAAATAATTTCACTGATCTTACATATATTGTCAGAGAAAGATAATGTCAAATGAAGCCAGATTTGATTTTGGATCATCATTAAATCTATTGCAGTATCAGTCACTTTCTCTCAGCCACAAACATAGAATAGAGATCAACAGTATCAGATTAAATTTAACTTTAAATAAGGAAGCAGTAGAATCATGTTACCCCAATCAAGAGATAAAGCTTTTTTCCTTTGCTCTGTAAGTGGTGTTGTTCCTCCCACTAACAATTTCCAATACAGAATTCCATAGCTATAAACATCTGCTTTATCAGTCAGATAACCCGCATTGCATATTCAGGCGCCATATATCCACTGCAAAAAATCGCTCATCATTCCCCATATTTAGCTTAGCAAAATACTAAAAATACTACAAAGTTTCTTTAACAGTACAGATCTAGTTAAGTTTGAAACTTATACAAGGTAGAGAAACCTCCATCTACTTCCTATTTCTATGGACCCATCGTCGGGGTGAAGAAATCAAAATAAAAGTATAAGAAGAAAAAAAATAGCATAGGGACTCACTAAGTTCCAGCAATACGGGTGCTAATGTGTGTATTGTCCTCTTCATCAAGCTTGGCCAATCCAAAGTCAGATATCTTTGGGGTAAGATTTTTATCAAGAAGCACATTAGTAGCCTTGATGTCTCTATGAACGACCTTCAATCTTGATTCCTCGTGGAGGTAAGCCAAACCTCTCGCTATACCAACAGAGATCTTGTGCCTTGTTGGCCAATCCAACTTCAACTGACTTTCTTCTGGCCCTTCAATTTGTCAAATTACTCAAAGTTAGTTATAAGGGACATACTTTTTATGTATAAGATCTTTTATACCCATCTGCATGAACCAAATGAAGTTTAGGCATACAAGAGTAATATTTACCCAAACAAAGCACGAGCAAGGTTATTATTTTCCATGTACTCATAGACAAGCAATAGTTGATTTCCTTCAATACAGCATCCGTGAAGCTTGACAAGATGAGGGTGTTGCAGAGCAGAAATCATGCCTATCTCATTCAAGAATTCACGATTCCCTTGCTTTGATTTGGAAGAAAGCTGCTTGACAGCAATTACGGTGCCATCTGATAGAAGGCCCTGCATTTGAGAAACAAAGTCAAAATCCCTTCAATAAAAAGCAGAGCAACTTTAATAAGAATGCTTACAATTAGTCAAGTTAGCCCAACTGCAATAAATAAATAGAAATATTGGCTCCGCAGAATACCTTGTAAACAGAACCAAAACCACCTTCTCCAATCTTATTGGCTTTGTCAAAGTTGTTTGTGGCATCTTTAAGTTGCCTGAAGCTAAATTTACCGGTTTGCAGGTCCACGCCCTTTAAATCTGTGTAAGAAGCAAACTCATATAAGAAATTGTGTCTCTACACGAATTTCGTAATGGTAGCATTTTTATTTCTTAATATCATGCGGCTGATTCAAGGCCTAGAATTTAACAAGGAACTGGATCTAGGTAGGCAGACTTCGCATCAAAGGTTTCAACAGGATAATATATTCTAGCAGCATCAAGGCGTCAGAAAGTTCAATATCTAAATAAATATCAACTTACAGAGTGAGCCTAAATATACACGAATAGTACATAAAAAATAACAGCATAAACTGTACATACCATCCTCCAAAGTATTTTGTTGTCCTAGGAGGCCTCTCCTCCAAAGAATACCGAAAATCAGTAATATAATGAAGACTCCTCCAGCCACAATTCCAACTATTGCACGTACAGATATGCCACTTCCACCAGATGCAGGTGATATTACAGGTTCTGGTGGGGGTACAAAGTCTGCCGGAAGAAGAATAGCTTTATAGAGTAAATGCGAATGTAATAGATAAGAGAGTGCATATTCAAACAGCTACCTAAAGCCGGATCTCTTAATTGTGTTGTAATATTAATGCCTAACATGATATTTACAAATGAGAAACTCGCAATGGTCTACAAATAGTAATTAGAAGCAGCTCAGAATAGTGTAAACTTACTAGGATCTACAGAAATAGCTGATATAAGAGGACCATAAACTCCTCTAAGAGGGATAGCAGTCGTCCCTTTCCCAGCCCAATAGAAACGGATCTCCAAGGTACCACTCGTTACAGAAGCAGTATAGTTCATTATGACTGCCTTACCAATCCCACCAGCTTCATCCGCAATATTGAAATCCTTCTGCACTAGTCTCCCCTGCAATATCCTAGTTTTGTTACATAACATTTCATGATCGTAACCTATTGTACATGTTATTACTAGAAATTCATAAACATTTGAATTAAACAGTGTCTGTTGACCTTTACCTGAATGTAAACATCAATATACGCCTTCCCAGGCTTTCATATGTTTTGCCATTTTTAAACCGTGTCTCTGCAAAATGGAGGTGTACAGTGTAGTTTCCATTTCCCAGACAAAACCCATAATAAGTTAGAGAGATGGGAGAAAGGCGTGCATTCATGTACAGTTGTGGATTGGCCATGGAGAGTATAGATTCATTATATTGGATAAGGGTGTCTTGATTGTCATCATCAGGAAAGTAACCAGTGCTGCTTAAAGCACAATTTGTTGAGATCCGGCGAAATGATGAAGATCCAACTAAATCTGTGTCACCATCAAACTGGGACCCATTAACAGGTACTGCTTCTCCACCACAATTTATACGGAGTTCGTACCCAGCTACAACAGAAAGCAAAAGGGGATTAGTGGCCATACGGAGAGATTACATCTTTATCTCTTCTATTTCATTTCAAAGGAACTGTCAGAGGATTAGTCGACATTTTAAGCAAAAGGACTATGGGCATATCTTGAAGCAATACAATAGTTTCCAAACATGTAGTTTTTCTGATAGGCAATTATTTCTATTATTCCATTTTGGCATTAGAAGATTCAGGGGTACGATGAATGACTGCACATGCAGGTTCATGATGGGTTGAGGCAAGTGTATAATGGTCTTCTTTCACATAGTACTTTCCTTTTGGATCATACAAACCTCCAGCTCCCCAAAAAAAAAAATTCAACGATAAATAAATATATCTTGGAAAGCCGACTTACTTTTTTGACATTTTGGAATTCCCAAACATGTAACAGTTTTTCTGATAGGAGAATGCAGCAGGATCCAGAAGAAGTCAGCAAGATAACATCATAAATGAAAATAAGTTGTAAAATAAAATAAGATACACAATTGGAATGCCAAGTAAATTTATCTATGCATATGCTTTCAGAGGATTAATTTGTAACTTACGAACTATTGTCCTTTGAAGAGCTTGCAAACAAGTTCCTGTAGAAATTAACACAAATTGAAAATTTAAGTTTGCTCTACAAGACACAACAAAGTAAACTCAAGCTAATGAAAACATTCTTACAAGCTGCCTTGTGATTGACAACCTGTGTCCCCTATGGTGAAGTTATTATATGAAAGATCACTGCACAAAAAGGGCTGTTATGTAAATTCCTTTCCAAATGCAGTATGAGAATAGAAAATAAAATGAGGAGCAAGAGGTAGGTATTAACATGGTTGGACTGAAGTTTTGAAATCATAGTTTATATCAATTCTAGCAAGATTTAATTCTGAAAATCCAATATTAAACAATCAACCAAACTTCATGAGAAGAAAAATATTAGCTACTTTCACTATTCATAGTCATTGGTGCCTAAGCTCGTACTGAATTTGGTCAAGCTACCCGCATCTCATAACATATAGTATACCCCAAGACTGTAAGTGAAGAATGTACTATCTAAGAATCCTATCAACAATTTTAATATCAGTGATCATGAGAAAATAAAGAATGTACATTAATGCCTATTTCATGAGTATAATTGTAAGTGAAGCTCCAATATGAAAAGTCATGTTAATGCATGTACATTGTACGATGCTTTATCCTGTCTTCCCACACGTGACACATCCATCTTGACATTCTCATTTCCCACACGTGACTCATTTTCTGAACATGTTGTTTTCTAAGTGCCATATAGCATGGCTGGTCTACCAATATATGCAGAGAATGCTTTGGAGATATGAGGGAAACCTTGAAAAAGCTTAGGAATCATAAAACTTAGGAAACATTTTAGGATACTTTAAAGTCATGAGTATAATTGGTCAAGCTCCATTATGAAAAGTCATGTCATAATGAATGCACTATGCTTTATCCAGTAATAGACAGCATAAATCTCCTTACTAAATAACTAAAGATTAGACTTTGGAAGAGAAGCTTACACATTGGTTTTCGTCCAAGTTGGCACGGGTCCAGTCAGCAAGTTTCCAGTTAAGAATCTAAACATAATTGGTACAGGAAAAACGGCATAAATTACTAGAAAGGGTCATAAACAAAAGCAATGAATTACAAGAATGCCAGAGTGGTAAGCATGATTAACACGTCCAGCTTGTAGGGCTGGGGTGTGACAAAGCCATTGAAGAATGTCTGCTTGAGTTTTCTTGTAAGAAAGTCAAGATTTGTTATTCAAATTGCTTACATATTTTCCGCTTCTGCTAGAGAAACAAAGCTGCTTGGAATTTCCCCGGTTAGCTTGTTAAAGCTGAGGTCTCTGCACAAACCAGTAACAAATGCATTTCAGATATGCTCCCCCAGAGAGAAACATTATTTAACTTAGTAATAATAATAATAAAATCACTCCAGGAATAAGGTAAGTGTAAAATCTATGCCAGGATCTGCTTTTGTGTATGCCTACATGTTGATTACGCTGATTACTTAAAAATTAGGGCATGTTCTCCTTGTACATACAGAAACATACGGCCCACTCCAACATCCTCAAAGTCATTCAATAATCTTTGAGTTATGTTGCACCGATACGGATACGGATACGGATACGGCGATACGATACGGCGATACGACAAATCTCTAAAAAGTAGGATACGGGTAAGACACCAATATGGCGATTAAAATAGGATAATGATTTCCCCACTCCCTTTTTATCCACTTACACTCCTTTTTTAGTTATAAAATGGAGTGTAAGTGGATAAAATTGGAGTGGGGAAATCACAACTCTTAAAATAATATAAATATAAACATATATGTAAAATTATATATATAGTGTGTAAAATTAGCATTTTGGGCTTTTTTTTTTCTGGTTCCTTATGTTTTCAGTTCTTGGGCTGGGCCCAAATGAATGCATCAGACTTAAAAAGGTATAAAACAATTTTTTTAGAGTGCTGCTATTCCCACCCCCTTGTCCTATTTTCCCACCCACCTTATCTTCAAAATTTTAAAGGCAAATTTACCCTATTGTAAAATGACTTTTAAAGACTTAACTCTAAGTTAACACTGTTAAGTCAAGAAAATAAAAGTAAAAATAAAAACAGAAAATTAGAATAAATAAATAAAAGAGCCCAGCAAACAACCCTCAGACTACCCACCCAACCCCATGACAACCAAACCAACCTCCCCTCCTCACCTCACCGCCAGCCACATCAATTGCCACCAAAACCAAATAAGTTGCTCTGTAAGATTCCCAGTTGTCCTCCTCTCTATTATTATTATTTTTTTTATAAATCTAAATTAGCGAAAATAAATTTCTTTTACTCTTTGTTTATTGTTGTCTGGGTAGGCCATAGATCTTCATATGATTGGAGCTTCTTTTGATTGACAAATCCCAGTGTCGCTGTTATGACAACTTTTTGCATTTGAAAAAAAAAATTATTTTGGTTTCAGAAGGGTTGAATTCCTATAACCTCAAAACTGGGCATGTCTAGGAAATAGTTAAGAAGGAAAGAATAAAGATTGGAATGTTCTCTCTCTCAAATTGGAAACTTGGAGGAATAAAGGGCCATGAAGTTGCTGAGATTGATGAAGACTAGGATGAGCGACTTTGGCAGGCAATGCAGTCGAAGTGTTGTCTCAGATCTGGGACAATTGATGTAATATTTCTCGTGGTTTGTTTATTCGTGGGTTGATTGAAATGGAGAAAGGAGAAGAATGTTAGATTGGGGTTTGAAGGTGTTGTTCAATACAACTGAAATATTGGTGAAAGAGACATGAGGAGGAGGACGGAGGAAGGGAGGCTTGGCCCAAGGTGGAAGGTATGGGTCGTTCTTTTTAGGGTTTGATGGAGTGTGCGGTGGGTGGCTGCTGAATTTTTTTTTTTAAAGTTTTAAATTTTTTCGGACTCAATCAACAGTGTTAAGTTAGGGTTAAAAGTGTTAAGTGAATGGAGAGGTGTCAATAATTAAAGGGTATTTTAGGAATAATGGTGGGTGCAAAGATAGGATTGTGGTTTTTCAAATTTTCATAGTGGGTGGGAAGATAAGGTGGGTGGGGAAATAGGACAGGTGGGTGGAAATAGCAGCACTCTTTTTTTAACATAGGCCACCTAACATGCAACTAAAACGGTGCGTATTGTAATTAGGGCACCCAACATCATCTTCTTCACTAGTTTGCCGCCTCTTCTTCGCACAGCAAATGTTTGCAACTGAAGATTCTCAGCAGCTGCAAGCGCAAGTAAGTTCTTTTCTTCTTCATTCTTCATTCTACCTCCTCCTTCTTCTTCTTCTTCTTCTTCTCTTTTGGTTGCCGTCAAAGTTACCCCTTGACGTATCGGGACAGTATCGCGAGTGTATCATGGAGTATCGGAGCCGTATCGGATACGTATTGGGACCGTATCGGTGCCGTATCTCGTATTGGGACCATATCGAATACGAGCAAACCCCCAAAATCCGTCTTATCGGTGCAATAGCATTTAGAAAGAAGATTATTTATCTGAAGACAGTAAAAAACATAGGGACAAAGACATTTGTACTAACAATGTTTCAACTTCGTCAGGCCCCGGAGATATGTAGGTAGCGGTCCAACAATATTGCAACTCCTCAACATCCTGTGACAGAAGCACTAAAATTTTGAGTTTGCAAAAGACTTCTGCTACAGACAGAAATTGTGTGTCATGGAACCATTAACTCACAGTGTCTTCATGTCTTCCATCTTCTCAAGTGAAGGAAAGGGTTTCTTCAGGCCCACTCAAGTCAGTAATTCTCCTGCGTGTTAAAATCGAGCAATGAACATACAGAATATTGCCAATCTGTTTATATTTATAAATAGATACAAAATCAAAATCCATACTAACAAGTCAGTTAATTTTGTCAAAAGAGAAATGCCGGAAGGAATTGGCCCCGTCAAACCACTAGCCTGAATCACTCTGTTTTAACAAGTCATAACATTTGAATTAGTGATAATATTCAGAATCAAGTAGCAGCAAAGATAACAACGACAACTACAACAACAACAAAAGCTCACAGTATCTCAAGATTTATCCAGTTCTTTATAAAATCAGGTATCTGCCCAGAAAAGTGACTGTCACCCACCCGGCTGCATAATGATTGGCAAAGGAAAACAGTACCAATTAATCCTATAATGCGGTATTTGGGTGCTTAGGAAACCTTTAAGAAAAAAGAACAACAGAAGCTTACAAGTGTTTAGTGTGGTAAGATTTCCAAATGTATCTGGCAACTCCCCAGTAAAATTGTTTGAGTTAAGAAACCTAACAATGAAGGAGACATAACAATTATATTAAAGATAAAGAAGTCGATGATTGCTGATGAAAATATCCAGCATCTGTCTACAGCAAAGCGATTCCATATAATAAACCAAATATTATTTTATCACGACAAAATTCGGAATAGGACAAATCTTACATTTGTTCTATGAGGGGCAAATTCCCAAGCTCCGAGGGAGCACTCCAGAGAAATTATTCATAGTGATGTCCCTACACAAAGAAAATTCAATTCCATTGATTAAAAAAGATCATCATTAAGGATCTCCAAAAAAGCAAGTGGGGGAAAGAAGAAACAAATGCGTAATCAACACTCACAAATTCTTCAGGGTGGTGATGTTTCCAAGCTCTTTGGGGATAGGACCGGTCAAACGGTTTCCAAGAAGGGAACTGCAACAAAACTCATGTGTTGGCCATCAAGATGAATGCAACAAAATATGTTAGATTCAACATTTATGATTCAATGGCTCATGGCCATTCAAAGGCATGAATGTGAACAAAATCCATGTAGTAGATCTGTAGTTTAAGAAAGAAATGGCAAAAGAATATTGCAGTCGCCACTAAAACAATAAGAACATGTCATGAACATCAACACACACACACGCATGTATGCATATCGAAAAAAGACCGTACATGTGGAAAAGTGGAAGGGAGCCCCATTCTGGAGGGATGGTACCATTCAGGTAGTTGCGGGTGAGGTCACTGAAAGAGAGTGGAAAAATGAGTCATTTTCTCATTGACAACAGACATACTTGTAAGGTAACAACGTGCTTACATATCTTCGAGATAGGTGAGCCTGGCCATCTCTTTTGGGAGTGTTCCTGACAAATTCTGAGCTTTCATAACTCTGTGCTTCATCACAAACAAGGTTTCAAATCTTAATTGCAATTTAACAAAAGACCTGCACTACAAAAAAATAAGACAATATTGACCTTTTTCTTTGGTGACTATTGGTACATTAGTCACCTTTATTCGTGACTACAGGCTTTAGTCACGCTGCAGTAACGATAAATCACTGCGTTACATATGTGTCCGTAACTATTGATGTTTGTCACGATAATAAACCATTCGTGACATGAGTTTGTCAGGCTAAAGTACATCATGTCCAATCACCATTAACATACATATTTTATTATTTTGTCGGGCTATACGTCTTTTATTTTTTGGTGCTATACGTCTTTTATTATTTTGTCAGGTAGTACGTCTTTTATTCTTTTGTCATGTCCAATCACCCTTAAACCACCAGCATCCCAAACCACCCAAATCCAAAACAGCCTCTCCCACCCCCACCCAACATTGTCAACCAAACCACCACTTCACAGGCAGCAACACCATCACCATAGCAGCAATCCCACAGATTATTTCGAAGCATCTTGTCCAATTCAAAAGCGCTCTGTTTTTTTCAAGAATTCATATGATCTTCTGTTCACAGCCTTATCGCTGCTATTTCCTTTCCATTGTAAAGCACACCCTGAAATTATAATCCAAACTTAACTCATATTCTTTTGAGGAAACTATTAGAAATCAAATAATTCATGACAACACAAAAAAGTGAAATGATTCTGAGGGCGGCTACCTTATAGACAGAACCAAATCCACTTGTTCTGGAAAGAGAAATTGTTCGTCGCAGCTGTGATGTTTATAAGATCAAAGAAACATATGGCAGTGATGAAATCCATATTGCAGTCCTGAACCACTTTAGATCCAGATCTAGAGATTTTGTTCAAGAGACAGAGAGGGGGGAAGATGAAGAGAGGGAGAGAGAAACCAGAGAGAAAGGGAAGAGAGAGAGAGAGATGAGAGAATCACAGAGACAAGAGAGAGAGATCAGAGAATCACAGAGACAAGAGAGAGAGAGAGAGAGAGAGAGAGAGAAGATGAGAGAATCACAGAGACAAGAGAGAAGAAAGGAAGATGAAGAGAAGCGACAGATAGCCAGAGAGAGAGGGATAGATGGAAAAAAATTAGAAAACAGAGGGAGTTGTCCTCTAGATTTGCGACTTGTAGGTAGTTGCACTGATGGATGGTTGTTATCTTGCCAGCACATAACAATAGTATCGGCATACATCTCCTTGGCTTTAGTTGCACTATATTATATTACTTTTTAATTTTATATTTATTATATTTAATTTGAATGTCACCAATAATGGTGAGGACTTCATTGCTAACCTTCCCATGTCAGGTTGACGAAAAAAAAACCTCACATCTCACCAATACGTATTGTTTTTTCTGCGTTTTTAATACGTATTAACTGGATTACTTTTACTAAGAGAATATTATCCTAAGATATTATATTACAAATTACTGTTTAGGTGTCAGATAATTTTATATTTTACTATATTTAAATCAATAGTCAACCAATTTCTTGAAGTGTGAGATAAGTAGCCACAATTAATATGACCACTCATCCAAATGTCACCAAAATCTAGTTGTTGCTTAAAATTGTGACTATTGTCTTCTTTTTGTTGTAGTGCTGTCTCGCAGCTATACTGGGACTAAAAGGAAATGCTTTCCACTCAGGCAATGACTGGGACTTTCAACTCAGGCATGACTAAAAGCAAGCCAACCACCAACTCACCATAGGAACTGAACACCAATGCTAACTAAGAGCCAGCTCAAAGCACATTGTAGTAAGTGAGCAAATTGATCACTCACAGCCCATAAAACTCAATTTTGCAGTTAAAAACTTAAACTTAGTTGATTGTAAAATTCTTACTTTAGTGTTCACTCAATATAAGAAACAGATTTATAATAAAGTCAGTTTTGCTCTGCAAACTGCACAGCAAGTGTGTCTGCAGAAATTCCTATTTCTGCATTTTCTTGAATTTCATCAAACAGAATTAAAATGTGAAAGAAAACCATTCAAGGCACCAAGGGTACTTCCACTCATAACCCATGATCCATGACCCTTAGTGACACTGTGTAAGAAGGCCTGAACCCATTCTTGTGTACTGCTCTATACAATACGGCCTTGGGATGATTATTCCTGAAAAATACTATTGCTAACGGAATCTAGTCCATTTAAAAAGTACTTTGATTTGCAAACTAGTGTTCTCAAGTTTTAACTTCTATAAGCATTACACATTAATAGTGAGAAATCCAACAAAAATTGAATTGAACGTGGCAACAGCCAATTCCAAGTGGGGCCGACAGTCCCTTTTTTTTATTTTTTGTTTTTTTGTCGAAAAGCCGACAGTCCCTTTTAATTCCCAGTTATTTGGAGGTTGGCAAGATGATATTTTAAGTCAATTGGGGGGCCAATTCGAAAATGATCAATAATTAATTGATATAGACGTGCAGTCCCCAGAAAGCCAAATGTCCAAATCAGCATCTCTCTCTCTCTCTATACAAACTTACAGCTGAGCTAATGGTCATGGGTCAATCGATCAAGGAAGGATCATGCACTGATTCTTCTTTCACTTTCAGTTTCAGACATAGAATTCTGAGATGATATCACTGACTAGTCTAATACTCCTAAGAGTATCAACATAAAAATTAACTTAAGCATATGTAATAACCTATCCCCTAACACTACTCATGTCACTTAATTTAAGACGAGCTTTTAAGTGCGGCTACCGTATACAATAGCTTACTCTCATAGGGATAGAATTAGTGTGGAGTTAGTGGAATCAGGGACTAAAATATCGATAATGTCGATGAAATATCATAGATATTATCGTTTTTTCAGGTCTAGGATATTTTGAAACATATCCATACACATATTGTATACTTAATATCGGGAAATATCGATGTCGATAATTTCTCACACGCTTCAAAACAACATTTGGCCAAAATATCGCGATGATATCGCAATAATATTGATAATATCGATCATATCGAGATGATGAAGACAGTGAAAAATTTGAACATCATAGGAACTTTATGTGGTACTAAGTCACTCATGTCTCTTACCATGCAATGTATAAAGTGTAAAATATTGTAGTAAATCATTATAAATTAAATGATTATGGTGTGTTTAATATTCTTTCATTAATTACTACAAATTTTCTACACTCCCGGTGTTTGTCAGCTCGCTATATAATCAACTTAAATCAGTTAAACCCATCATGCAATGCATTTCCTTTCGATTTTTTATGATAAACTAATACATAATTGACTAAATAAACATCCTCCAAAGTTTCAATAAAAATTTCAAAGTTTTTCTTACAATTTCCATGGTTTTTATTCAATTTTTACCAATATTGATAATTCCCGATATTTCCATCGAAATTACCATGTTTTCGGACCACAAATATTTCCGAAATCATCGATATTTTAGACCTTGGGTGGAACTAAAATCGGAGGATATCCATACTTTTGTGAGGGTTGACGAACAATCCACTAGATCTGACAAGCGGACATAAGAAAACTTGCATAACATTAGAGGCTCTCCTACCTTAGCAAGTTAGAAAATTTGTTAGAACCAAAAGAAAAGTGGATTCCACGTATATAACACAAAAGTTGAAGGACTTTAAATTTTGCGACTTCAGATGAATGGACAAGAGTAAGTAAATGCTGGACTATCTTCTTCACCGAGAACATGAGAAAGGCTCATTTAAAGTCATCAAAATTAGGCCACCGTGAGTATACTAGTATTATACAAATAGCAATTTTCTGGTATATATATATATATATATAATTTTGAAAGGAAAAATATATATATATACATAATAAATATCTAATATTCCCCAAAAAAGTTTTGTTTAGGGGTGACACCGTCACCATATATAATAATTAATGCATTCCATGTAAACCACATAAACCCGATAAGATCATTTGGTGTTAGGTGTGTTAGGAGAGAGAGAGAGAGAGAGAGAGAGAGAGAGAGAGAGAGAGAGAAGTTTACATGCCGGTAATATGGCAGACAGTGGAATTGGCAAAGAACAACTACAGTTGACGCCATACTGCAAATCCTTTGGGCGCATTGGTATCAGTCCATGGTTTTTGATTGTTGCACGGATCTGCATCTCCACTGAAATCCCAGTTCGTCTTCCCCAGTGTCTTTGCTATGTCAGCTAAAGTTTGTACTACATATATATATAAAACAAAGTGCAACAATAATTTAACACCATATGCTCAATACTGAATAGCTACAATTCATACAATTACTACCATTAATGTCTAAATAAACAAGAACTACAAAGTCATGAATCCAGCATCATATTACTGAAAGCTGTCAAGTATAGAGTTTTATGACTCGCTTGTCAAGTTGGGCATGCGAAATATCTTTTGCTCAATTTAAGGGGAGTGTTGGCGAGTCCTTACGTAGTTAGAATTTTGATTCTTTTACATGATTATAAGATGAAGAAAGGAGATTAAGGAAGAAATTTGACATAGATTATTAAGATTATATATATATATATACACACACATATGTATACCTTCATCTGGTGGCAATCGAGTAGCTCCAAAAGCAAAATTTGCAAAGCAAACCACCAAGAGAGAATGAAGAAAAAGTCGAGGGAAAAACATACTCATCAATTAATTTCTATTGGAAACCTTTCCACATTTGAAGAGGAAAACAGTGCCCAAATGAGAGCGTTTGAATGAAGAGGTACCGTACGATTGTGTGTGTATGAAAGATAGGTTTGTGGAGGAGAGTATTGGTGCTTACAGCAGCCTTTTATAGACAGAGAAACATCGAGTAGACCTTCAAGGACTGAAACTGAAGTCAAATACTTTTAAAAAAATTATTATTCTCCACCACTCACTTTATAGTCTAATCTCCTTTATATAAAAAATTTACGTTGGCATAAATTATTTTTAAATTACAAGTATGAGAATAACTAGGAATTGCCATTCAAGATTTTTCTCAAGCAATAAAAGCCGTACATGAAATTAATTAAGTGCATTTTTTTTCCTTGTTAGAATTGATTGTATACCTATTTTCTTGTTTGAATTAAATTTTTTTCAACGTAGGTAAGGAAAAATCCAAGTCATCCAACGGAATAATCCAAATCACAACACCAGCAATTAATTCTTTTAATTTCAAAATCTGCATGCAAACACACACGCACTGTACATAAAGCTGTTTGGACGAAAACACGTAATCACCCGAATAATAATCAATACATAAAAGTTACACAACATCCCTTTTCTCAGTTTCCATTATATTTGTCCGAATGCCAATGCATGTAGAAAATAACTCAATATTGTTTTTAAATTTTCTCCAACATAGGTGTGGAAAAATCCAAGTCATCTAATGGAATATTTCTCGTGGAATTTTCATTTTTTTTTTTCTTATATATATTTTTGATAAGGAAAACTTCAACTGCATGATACTTCACTAAGCCCAAATGTCAGAGTGTGTCCAACGATCACTGACAGAAACCACCATATGGCTATAGTGGGTTGTAGCCCAGTAAAGTTTTTTATTAAAAAAATAAAATAAACCTGGAGCCCACAATTTGGTCGACTTTAACAGATTTCTTGTGAATTCCTTTTGCCAGGCTGCTTTCTTTTTTGGTTTACACGCCACTTTTTGCTTTTTATTTTATTATTTTATTTTGTTTCAATGTATTGTGTTGTGTGGTTTCCTATTTAATTAAGAAATATAGTTGCCTTCAATTAATCTTGGCTCCTAGTCTAGCTAGAATTCCTAGTCAATCCAAAAAAGAAGAAGCATATATATGAAACTTAGTCCTAGGGGTTCCATGACCAGAAAATAAAAGACCTAGGGGTTAAAAAGAATACCTGCTGTTGCATTCTCCTTATGTTCTACACTGAAAGAGATTCCATCGTCAATACCATAGTAAGGTAAAGTCCTTAACCTAACTCTCCAATTTTAATTTTTATAATTGATTATGTCCATTATTCTTGTGTTTACAATTAATATATATGTGAAACTTAATTATTTATATTTATATTTGGGCGACTTTGTATTTGTGAAGCTTATTATAATGTCCACATCATAATCAAGCAAGTAAAAGATTAAAACTATTCATTCATTCTTCAAGAAAAAAGATGATGGTGATAAATTAGACATTAACAAGGCTTCTACATCCAATAAATAAGGCTTCACCATCTGTTTGGTGGGCTTAAATTTGGCACACCCAGTTCGAAAGCAAAGGCCCACATAATTTCTTAGGCCACCTATTTTGACGATTTTCAGCCCATCAGCACGTCCAGCCTGTTAGCAAGAGGACAGGCCAAAGACGAAGGACTCGGCCCAAACATTAGAAGGCCTAGAAACAGTGGAAATCAGGAAGAGACTTGGGCCTCGAAAACGTGAAATGGGCTTAAAACAGAACTAGACTCAAAATAATCTTCAAAACGGAAATAGTTCCACGTGATTCCTGACTTGGAGAAGTCAACAAAGTCGGCAGAAATTAAAGATCGAACAGGGGCAGGTATGAAAGAAGGACGTCTCTGAGGAAAACTCAGTTGCCAGGAGATCAAATCTCTTTTAGTGTATCTAAAGATATTCCGATATTTTTAGAAAAAAACACCATTTTCAAGAATAAGTAGACTCTGCCCCTGCAAAAAGGAGATAAGCGGGAAACAGGGAGCTGTTCAAGAAACTGAGACTCTCGCAGAAAGCAGTTGAAATGAAAAAAAACAGGCTGGCACCCCATCAAAAATACAGAAGTAGTCACCTCAGGAACTGATCGTTGAATATTTACTTGCCAGAAAATGGATGGAACCCTTGCTTATTTTCAATTTAAAATTAAAAATATCTTTTGATTACTTGCCACCCACTCTCAAAGAACACTTCTTATATATACAAGAGAGGGTGAATAGAGAAAGGACAATCAAGCAACCCAACCAAAAACTCAGTCAAAAGACAAACACTCAAAATGATCACTTGATCACAAAGATCCCAAACAAATCCAACAGACCCAGAGTCTGAAGCATTTCAATCTCAAAAGCTTTCCAACAAGCTTGCAGAATCATCTTTTTTCTCCCAGCAAAACAGACTAGATCACTGCTCCTGATTTGAATCCCAGTTCACAAGTCAAACAATAACGAGATTTCTCTCGTTACAAATTTGGTTTCAGCAAAAGCCAGACAAGCAGAGTTTGAGTTTTTCTTAAATACGAAAACCTCACAAATTTATGAAGAGCCTTGACTAAGCAACACAGGTACCACAGTACACCTCCAGCTCAAGTCCAGCCACTTTTGTTCCTTTCAGACTGGAGAAGTCCCAATTCTGCCCATCCAAAAGCCTTCCAGGGCTTGAAATAAATTAAAGCTCTGCCAAACTCAAGCTTTGGTATCGATTTGCAGCCGAAGCCTGACAGTTGAAGTTGTTCAAAGTCCAGTCTAGCACAGGCACAACCCAGTCCAGCCCAGAACAGAGGCAACTACCCAGACAGAAATGGAAGCATAGCCTTCTCTTGTCTTTGTATAGTCAGTTTTCCCTTTCTGAGCCTTGTAAAAAGGGAGTTCTGCTTGAAATCAGTTCAATCTGTCATCATCCAATCTGGCCAGAATTACTGGTTTTATATTGAGAAAAATTGTAAAAGTCCTTACTAGTCTAAGGCATAGAAAAGAACTTACTTGGGAGATATTCCTCACCCAATTCACAATCGCTTGTTCAAAGTCAGTAGCTTGGGGCGCACGCTATTTCTTACTCTCAAGTCTGTTAGAATTGAAAAATTGTTAACAGTGACACGCTCAACACATAAAGAAAGTTAATTTATTGACCAAGCTATGGTCTTTGGATTAATGGGGAACTTTACCCTTTCAATCTTAGGAAACAAATCAAAACGGGTGAACACCATCAATTGAGCCATTTCATCACACATCTCCAGTAGTTGAACCCAATGAGTTTGATGTCGCTTCTTTGGAATTAGACCCTAGGAAACGTATTCAAATATGTGATTACCCTATTAATCAACGTGATGAGGTTCGACGGGCGTATATCAAAGTTGGACCTTACCAACCAAACTTTCAAAATATATGAGGTCTCAGTTTGGATCGCAATATTGTCGACTTCAATATTCTTGGTTCTCCCCAATTTCCGTGGTTAAAGTAGTCCTCTTTAGAAGATAAAGTCTATTGTTTTACATGCTCTGTTTTTGGTAAAGGTTGTCCCTACTAACTACTAAAGGGTTCAAGAATTGGAAAAGAGTTAATGATGGAAGAATTGTATATTTTTGACTCACATCGGAGGTCCATCTTCATTGCATAATACTTGTGAAAGATGTATGGAGGATTTGATGAGCCATCTCAACAATGATTCGACAAAGTTATTAATAGACAATCAAAGGAAGAAATTTTGAAAGAACCGATTACGGCTCAAGACAATGATAGAGTGTGTTTGTGTGGCTTACATATCAGGCATGTGCTTTTAGGGGTTATGATGAATCTTTAGATTCTAAAAATCGTGGAAATTTTATTGAAATAATAAAGCGTACAGCAAAGTTTAATGATGAGGTGGCTGGAGTGGTTTTAGAGAATGCGCCATTGAACCAGTTGAAAATTTTCGTGTTCCGCCAGTTGCCAACGATCAATGCCGTGTCCATGGTCAAAACACTCTCATAACACGGTCAACTCATACTCTGGGTCAACTAATGTGTTAATTCAATTATAATTTAATATAAAAGTAATAAAGTTCAAAACTCTTTATATCTGTCTGAATGCAGTGCATCGATATATATATAAAGCAAAAGGCAGAGAATGGTAAAACATTCAAAATACCAGAAAAATGCCCTTGTTAATGCAAACATTAAGAAATTGAAATTATTAATTAAATGAGAATAATATGGGTAAATTCACACTTTTTTCATATTTGAAAAATTAAAATTAAAAGAAAATTAAGATAATAGATCATATGTTTTATGAACACAACTACGCATTTCTTTTTAATTCTAAAATAAATTTAATTTAAAAAAAAAAAAAAAAAAAAAAGCCTCTCACAAGTGCGAAAGCACATGCTGAGAGGCTAGTGTAAGAAATAACTCAATATTGTTTAAAATTTTCTCCAATGTAGGTGTGGAAAAATGCAAGTCACCCAATGGAATATTTCTCGGGGAATTTTCAATCCTTTTTTTTTCATTTATATATATATAGTATATATATATTATAAAGGAAAACTTCAACTTGCATTGATAACTTCAACTAAGCCCACTGTCAGAGTGTCGGACACTTGTGTCCAACGATCAACGCCGTGTCATGGTTAAGACACTCTCATAACACGTCAACGCATACTCTGGACCAACTAATGTGTTAATTAAATTTTAATTCATATAAAATTAATAAACTACATTTGAAATGTGTGGAAGGCTTGAATTTCACTATATAGTATTGTGAAATTGGGGTATACACATCAATATTTTATTTTATTTTAAATATACAAGGTTTTTTTAAAAAAATATTCCGATGCCTTTGTGTCCTAGTTTTTTGAAATTTACCGTTTCCCATGTTCTCATATCGCGTATTCATGTCGCCATATTAACATAGATTTTCACACCAGTAATTAATTATTTTAAGGCTAAATTATTGAAATGCCCCCTACAACTCAATTTCAGTCTTACTTTCCCCCCTGAAACTCTAAGTGTCTCACTTTCCCCCTTGAAACTCTATATATTGTCTCACTTTGCCTAGATTCCATCCAGCCCTAACAAAAGTCGTCAAATCTTAACTCACCAAAACGTCCCCATCACTGTTTCCCCATTTTTGGATGATGGGTCATTAATAATTTTCGGAATTGACAAGTTTTTAGAATGCGCTGAGGTCAAAAGGATGCTCTGTTATGGCTTCGCTTCTTGAAATTGCAATTTCATGAGTTTTTTCTTCAAGTACCAGACCATGATGACTATTTTTGCTCCATTTGACCAAGTCTTGATGAACCGAGTTGGGAACTTGAGTGAGCAATCCTCCATCTTCTCATCGCCATGTGGTGCCTGCGGGCTTTTGTGGAGCGATTTGATGAGTTTCAATGATGGGACTGTGTTGAGGACTAATTGATGGGGTTTACAAACAATATCACTCGATCCCAAGACGTGTTGATGCTCAGCGGTGTGTCAGTTATTTTTTTCGGATGGAATTTAGGCAAAGTGATACAATATATGGAGTTTTAGGGGGAAAATGAGACACGTAGAGTTTCAAGAGGAAAAGTGATACTGAACTTGAGTTTCAGGAGGCATTCAATAATTTACCCTTATTTTAATTCCAAATCTGCATACAAACATGTACAAATCGAAAAGCTGTTTTGACCTAAAAACACGTAATCACCCGAATAAAGGTTTCCAAAAATATAATAATCTACACATAAAAGTTTCCACAACATTCCCTTTCTCAGTTTCCAGTATTTACATCTTCTGGATGGCACACTCCAACTTCCCAATCAACCAGTCAATGCATTGAAGCGTAAGTTATTGACTTTTGAATTGAAGCCGCAGGTTCTTAATTTAATTCATATCTGTCAAGAAAAAATAAAGAAAAATAGAGCAGTCAAAATTATATTAGTAAAAGGAACATGACTCTAAGTAAGAAATCTTACTTCCAACGATAAAAAAAATAAGAAACTTTTACTTTTCTAAAAGTTTATAGTAAAAATCACAATGAACTTGTGTAAAGAGCCATGTGACTATGTGACTCACCTAATCGCGCCAAACAATTAATGTTTACCATTTTAAAATTCATCCATAAAACCAAATTAACTTTCAAACTAATGACAGGGATAGGAATTAAAGGGTTAGCTTCAGGTCCAAGAAAAATAAGCTTCAGTCCAAAAAGATGAAAGGCTGCTGCTTGACTGAGTCTTTACAGCGACATTAAATTAATATTAATATTCAAATTCCAATTCTGGTTTTTTTTTTTTTTAATTAGTGATGTGCTAATTTTTGAAAAGATCTGAGTTTAAAATAAAATTAGTTGATTATTATTCAATAATGTCGTCAATGACGATTTAATTGAAAAATAAAGTTCAAAAAACTCTTTATATATGTCTGAATGTGCAGGTACAAAATAACCTCAATATGTTTTTTAAATTCTCTCCAAAGTAGGTGTGGAAAATCCAAGTCATCCAACGGAATATTTCTCGTGGAATGTCATCTTGTTTTTCTTATATATATCCAATAAAGGAAAACTTCAACTTGCCATGGATAAATCAATAAGAAAAGTTCCACAACATTCCCTTCTTCCTCAGTTTTCCATTATTTACATCTTAGGTGTGACACTGTGACTCACCTATCAACCAAACAAGTATGTTTTCCCATTTTAATTCATCCATAAAACAAAATACTTTCAAAATAATGACGGGTATAGGAATAAGGGTTAGCTTCAGGTCCCAGGTTGAAGAAAAATAAGCTTCAGTCCAAAAAAGATGAAAGGCTGCTGCTAACTGAGTCTTTATAGCGACATCAAATTAATATTCATTATCAATATTGGATGACTTGTCCTTTGCTTGTTTCTTCGTCTATGAACTTATCAAAAGTTTTATATAACATGAATGAATTTTCCTGGTTAGCTTCAGGTCCCAGGTCTAAGAAAATAAGCTTCAAGTCCCAGGTCGAAGGAAAATAAGCTTCAGTCCAAAAAAGATGAAAGGGTGCTACTGACTGAGAGTTTAGAGCGACATTAAAGTTAATATTCCAATTCTATTCATCAATATCAATATTGGATTGGATGACTTGTCCTTTCTTTGTTTCTTCATCTAAGAAACCTTCAAACGAAAAAAATTGAGGTCGAATATCTGATAATTTTAACTATATTTTAAATGAGGAATTGGACTTATCTAAGTTTGTAAATTGTAAATTAGAGCAAATCAGAACTTGTCAAAAGTATTATATAACATGAATGAATTTTCCTGGTTGGTCAAACAGGCACTTACAAAGCATATCGGGATTTTAATGTGCCTGGAGACTACTTGTTTACTGCATCTATAGAAATCATTAAGTACAGTCTATCATACTATGTAATTGTGGAAGTAGCACCGATCATACAATTGTTTTACAGTTTTTGTGATGTCTTTTGGGAGCTATATTTTATTTCCTCTATTGCTACGTTCGGATTGTTAGTTTTTGTTCTTCTAATGTTTTTAGCTTTCTTTGACAAACTTGTAACTCGTATGTAATCAATCAAGCTAAGGAATTTGGCTAGTTTAAGTATGCATTCAAATAGAAATCGAGATCAATTTTGTCATGGCTCAAATAATCAAGATCTTGAAGTAAAAATCATACATTTATTCTCACGTGAGTCCAGCTTTGCCATGTAAATTTTCTTTCTAATGTTCTTTGTCTCATTGTGAAGCCAATTTGGTGCCACTAGGCAGACTTCTTTTTGGTAAAAAGGGAGGCTACAACATTGAGAGAAAATGTGACAGCTTCTTCCTTGCATTTTCTTCTTATGAGATCTGCATTTTGCATTGTGAGATTTTGACAAGGTTTTTAAAATCTACTTTGATCTTTAAAATCTGTTTGAGTTGTTGAATGCGCATTTCTCTTGGAATTTAGATTTCTGAAGTTACAGAAAAAAGGGCTACTGTCCACTTGGGGTCGTTGGATTGGAGCATTGGAAGACTTATTCTTATCCCTGTATCTGTCTAAGCCGAATCTGCCAGTTCATGCCTTCCAACACTCATATTGATATTGCATGACAAGTTCAAAACCACATTGAACAAAATGCTGATTTCCACCATTCTCTTTCAGATAGAAACAGTAACAAAGCTTAGCTTCCAAGTAATTTATTCAGTTTTCCTGACTCTAAACCTCTGCCCTGTATTGCAAATTATGTCATCGTAATGCAATCTTCTCAAAAGATATAATATACCAGCTTCTGTGCTGTAGCAAAGTTGATCCAAGGGATTCATAATTTACATTTACCAATTTACCATGCTGTAGAAACATCTATATTATTCTTTCAGCTATCTTGCCAAACAAAAAATATATATGCGTGTGTATAGAGAGGGAGTAGAGATGATATATGAACATAAATGTTGAGAGTCAAGACAGTTTGCTCAGTTTCTCTCATTTCTGTTGTCCCAGTAAGTTGAATCAGGATTGACTGGATAGAGATCATGAGCAGATGTAGATGAACCAGTCCAAGGCCCTTCAGTTGACGCGGTTTGTGTCTGGCTCTCACCAGTTTTCCTTCCGAAACTGGATTCAAAATGTTTCCTCATTGCTTCGATCTCATTAGTTAAGGCATTTGGATCTGAGACCAATTCCTGAACAGCAGCCCTGCCTTCAAGCATGCTCACAACTGAAGACATGGTAGGCCTAACTGTTAAAGTGACATTGCAGCAGAGTAGAGCCACATTGATTGTAAGCATCATCTCTTCTTTGTTGAAGTCTGAGCCCAACCTTGGATCCACTAGGTCCATCAAATTCCCTTGCCCTTTTAGTAGACGTCGGAGGAATTATTTTATAAACAATAACATCTAAGTGATAACATATAATAGTTTTGGAGGCTTTTCCGTATGATTTTTTAATTTTGAGCTGAATTTAACCTTTCAGATTGTAGACATGGTTTAAATTTTTCAATGATTTTCCGAAATTGTCCATAAGTTCCAAAAATTCTAATTGAATAGATGTTGAAATTCCGAATTTTTTAGGAACGGAATTGGAAAATAATTTCCATTCCAATTTTTTGGAATGGAATTGGAATCCCCTAATTTGATTTGATCCGTCAGAAAATCAACCACAGGTGGACTTGGGGTTTGAATTTTTGTAAAAGCCTAGCCCGGCATGACTTGTTATTTTTTTCTCAACTTGATGAAGCCCATCCGAGCCCAACTCAGTAAATTTGGGACGAGCTGACCCAGCTCGGCTCATTGACGAGCCTCATCTAGAATGAATAAGGAATCACCATTCAAACACTTTTTTCTGAACTCAAAACAATAAAAGTCGTGCATGAAAATAGTGCCTAATGTAGTAGTAGGCACTGACTTATAACAGTGTCCTTTTATATGGGGTCCTCTATTGCTAATCATTCGTGCCATATTCTCCCAATGGGTCCCATATTCTGTCCAAACAATACGCGTACATGCATTCTAAATACGTCCATGTCTAATAGAATTAAAAGGTACAGAATGCTTATCAGTTCCTAAAAACATTAACCCTTTTATTTATTTATAAATATCTGATTGTCCCATAGCCATTTTTGTTGTTTTAATATGTTTTTTCTTGGGTCAAAGTTGTTTCAATATGTTTAAACATCGGTTCTTTGAACCATTCATCGGTTTTCTTTTTCCCATTCGGTTTGCAAACTGTCACTCTGGAAGAGTCTTTGCATGTTGACTGAAGGAGAGAGCTCATCTTCTTGAAAAGCAATAAATATCTAGATTAGGACTAAAAAAATGACCATTTCAAAAAAAGAAAAAGAAAAGAAAATTAGTGTTGAAAAAAGGAGTAGAAATTCACCTCTGCCCCTGAGAGCATTAAGCCTATTAATCACATCTGCACTACATAAACATAAGCTCACAAATAAATCCTTAAAATTCATAAACACAAATACCCACTTTAAAAACAAAGAAATTTATGATTTGACAGAGAGTGAATTCATTGATGAACAAGCGAAATTTCATTAAATTACCTTTCAAACAGATTCAAAAATGCCATCAACAACGACAAGAACTTGTCCCATATGTTTTATTTCTACAACCAGTCAAACAAAAACCATGAGTCGCTAAGCAAAACTCATTCAAATGAAAGATTTGTAACACTGATCTAGCCCAAACCAGAAAAATGGATTAGATTTACAAACACAATACCAAGAATTAAATTTAAAACTAGATCAACAAATCCAGACACAACACAATACCAAGAAAAAGACGAGAATTATAACACAAAAAAAATAATAGACAAAATGGGTGCGTATAGATTTGAAGCAGAAAAAGAGAGAAGTTTCAATAAAGTTAAGAAAATATAAGACACAGAGAGAGAGAGAGAGAGAGAGAGAGAGTAATGTAAGGAAAAGAGGAGAAAAAGGAGGAAAGAGTAGCACTTGGGAAGTAAAATGAGAGTGTGGTTAAGAAAATAATAATTGAAGGGAGAGAGAGAGAGTAATGGAAGGAAAAGAGGAGAAAAAGGAGGAAACAGTAGCAATCTTGGGAAGTAAAACGAGAGTGTGGTTAAGAAATAATAATTGAAAAGAGAGAGAGAGAGAGAGAGAGAGAGAGAGAGAGTACGCATAAAGAGGTAGGAATCTTGGGATGAGAAAAGGAGGAAAGCCATCTTGGTATATACGTATATTTTCACTTAGTTGGTATAATTAGTCTTTATTTATATATTTTTAAATTTTAATTAAGTGATTGTGTTGATTCTTGCCCACTACTGGAAATTGTGGAGAACTTAGGCACTGATTAATTTGTCAGTGCCTTATTTTCTAATATATATTTGACATTAAAGTATTATATATAATTTCTTTAATAAAGGCACAAATTTCCGAGTTTTTAAATTATTAGTCATGGAAAAATTATTGAATCAGTCCTTATTATCATTTTGTAGATACTATTTATATTATCAGTCCCTAATAGCATTCTATAGAGACTGTTTTTATTTTAGTCTCCAATAAAAGGGTCCCTATTGAGCCTTTTCTTGTAGTGGTAGGTGTGGAAAAGTCCAAGTCATCCAATGGAATATTTTTTGTGGAATTTTTATCTGTTTTTTTCTTATATATATATATATAATATTTGATAAAGGAAAACTTCAACTTCATAGTGTCGGACTCCTATGTCCAACACGCCATGTCCATGGTTAAGACACTCATAACATGGTCAACTCATACTCTGAATCAACTAATATGTTAATTCAATTATAATTCAAAAAAGATTTTAAAACTACATTTGAAAGGTTTGAAAGGCTTGAATTTCACTATATAGTATTGTGAAATTAGAGTATGAACATCAATATTTTTATCTTTAAAATAATATACAAGTTTTTTTTTAAAATTCACATGTCTCCGTGTCCTAGTTTTTTGAAATTTACCATTTCCCATGTTCCCATATCGCCATATTAACATAGACTTTCACACCAGTAATTAATTATTTTAATTCCAAAATCTGCATGCAAACATGTACATCGAAAAGCTGTAAAACACGTAATCAGCCAAATAAAGGTTTCCAAAAATATAATAATCTATACAGAAAAGTTCCACAACATTCCCTTTCTCAGTTTTTCACTATTTACATCTTTTGGATAGACACTCCAACATCCAATCAACCAGTCAATGCATTCAAGCTGTAGAGGCCATGTGACATTGTGACTCACCTAATGGATCAAACAATTAATGTTTCTCAGGTCGAAGAAAAATAATGACAGCGATAGGAATTAAAGGGTTAGCTTCAGGTCCCAGGTCGAAGAAAAATAAGCTTCAGTCCAAAAAAGATGAAAGGCTGCTGCTGACTGAGTCTTTACAGCGACATTAAATTAATATTCGAATTCAGTTCTATCAATATCAATATTGGATGACTTGTCCTTTGTTTGCTTCCTCGTCTAAAAAATCTTTAAACGAAAAAAATTGAGGTGGAATCTCTGATAATTTTAATTATTTTTAAATGAGTAAATGGACTTATAAAAAGTTTGTAAACTGTAAATTAGAGCAAATCAGAAGTTAACAAAAGTTTTATATAACATGAATGAATTTTCCTGGTTGGTCAAGCAGGCACTTACAAAGCTATGGTGATTTTAATGTGTCTGGAGACATTAATTATTTCATAGAAACAAGAATAGGTACATTATTTCGCACAACATAATTAGTATGTACCAAATATTATTCTAAACAATTATAAAGTAGATTATTAGTCATGTATAATTCATAAAAAGAAAATAACATAAAAATTTTTATTGAACAAACCGATTACCTAAATCTGTATTTATTGTTAAATTTAAAAAAATGTTTCCAAATTAATTTCTATATCCATTACAACCATTTGGAGATCTTTCCAATTTCAACGTCTGTCATTATATACAATCCAATTAAAAACTGTTTCCATATTGATTCCTATATTAATATACAAAATGCAATAATGGCTTAGTTGGGGGTATTTTTGGAATATGAAAAGTACAATAAATCAAATTTTTTGCTTAATTAGATAACTTGCTGAGTTGAATCCTAATCATGAGTTTTTACTTATACAAATTGGGTATTATTTATAGGAACAAAAAATGAAAGGTTGTAGATACGGCAAATTGAATTTGAAGGATGTAACCCAAATTTACTATTACTTTTTTAATTCCAAAATCTGCATGAAAACATGCACATCAAAAGGCTGTTTTGACTAAAACACGTAATCACCCGAATATAATAATCTATACGTAAAAGTTCCACAGCAATCCCTTTTTCAAGTGTCCATTATTTACATCTTTTGGATGGACACTCCAACTTCCCAATCGACCAGTCAATGCATTGAAGCTGTATGTTCTTCATTTAATTCATATATGTCAAACAAAAAATAAAGAAAAAAGAGCCACTTGTGTCAAGAGCCAGCCATGTGTGAATATGTGACTCACCTGACCGGCCAAACAATTAATGTTTCCCATTTTAAATTCATCCATAAAACCAAAATTACTTTCAAAATAATGACAGGGATAGGAATTAAAGGGTTAGCTTCAGGTCCCATGTCCAAGAAAAATAAGCTTCAGTCCAAAAAGATGAAAGGCTGCTGATGACCACCGAGTCTTTAGAGCGACATTAAAGTTAATATTCCAATTCTATTCTATCAATGTCACTATTGGATGACTTGTCCTTTCTTTGTTTCTTCGTCTAAGAAACCTTTAAACGACAAAAATTGAGGTGGAATATCTGATAATTTTAATTATATTTTAAATGAGAAAACGGACTTATCTAAAGTTTGTAAATTGTAAATTAGAGCAAATCAGAACTTATCAAAAATTTTATATAACATGAATGAATTTTCCTGGCTGGTCAAGCAGGCACTTACAAAGTATATCGTGATTTTAATGTGCCCAGAGACTATTTGTTTACTGCATCTATCAGAAATCATTAAGTACATCCTATCTACTATGTAATTGTGGAAGTAGCACCTATCATACAATTGTTTTTGATGTCTTTTGGGAGCTATATTTTATTTCCTCAATTGCTACATTCGGATTGTTAGTTTTTGTTCTTCTAATGTTTTTAGCTTTCTTTGACAAACTTGTAATCTCATATGTAATCAATCAAGTTAAGGAATTTAGACTAGTTTAAGTATGCATTCCAATGAGAAATCGAGATCAATTTTGTCATGGCTCAAATATAATCAAGATCCTTGAAGGTAAAAATCATATAATTTATTCTCACGTGAGTCCAGCCTTTGCAGCTGTAAACTTTCTTTTCTAATGTTCTTTGTCTCATTGTGAAGCCAATTTAGGGCAGACTTCTTTTTGGATAAAAAGGGAGGCACAACATTGATAGAAAATGTGACAGCTTCTTCCTCTGCATTTTCTTCTTATGAGAGGTCTGCATTTTGCATTGTGAGATTTTGACAATTGGTTTTTAAAATCTACTGTGATCTTTAAAATCTGTTTTGAGTTTGTTGAATGCGCATTCTCTCTTGGAATTTAGATTTCTGAAGTTACAGAAAAAAGGGCTACTGTCCACTTGGGGTCGTTGGATTGGAGCATTGGAAGATGACTTTCTTATCTCCTATATCTGTCTAAGCCGAATCTGCCAGTTCATGCCTTCCAACACTCATATTGATATTGCATGACAAGTTCAAAACCACATTGAGCAAAATGCTGATTTCCACCATTCTCTTTCAGATAGAAAGTAACAAAGCTTAGCTCCAAGTAATTTATTCAGTTTTCCTGACTCTAAACCTCTGCCCTGTATTGCAAATTATGTCATCGTAATGCAATCTTCTCAAAAGATATAATATACCAGCTTCTGTGCTGTAGCAAAGTTGATCCAAGGGATTCATAATTTACATTTACCAATTTACCATGCTGTAGAAACATCTATATTATTCTTTCAGCTATCTTGCCAAACAAAAAATATATATGTAGAGAGGGAGTAGAGATGATATATGAACATAAATGTTTGAGAGTCAAGACAGTTTGCTCAGTTTCTCTCATTTCTGTTGTCCCAGTAAGTTGAATCAGGATTGACTGGATAGAGATCATGAGCAGATGTAGATGAACCAGTCCAATGCCCTTCAGTTGATGCGGTTTGTGTCTGGCTCTCACCGGTTTTCCTTCCGAAACTGGATTCAAAATGTTTCCTCATTGCTTCGATCTCATTAGTTAAGGCATTTGGATCTGAGACCAATTCCTGAACAGCAGCCCTGCCTTCAAGCATGCTCACAACTGAAGACATGGTAGGCCTAACTGTTGAAGTGACATTGCAGCAGAGTAGAGCCACATTGATTGTAAGCATCATCTCTTCTTTGTTGAAGTCTGAGCCCAACCTTGGATCCACTAGGTCCATCATATTCCCTTGCCCTTTTAGTAGACGTCGAGGAATTATTTTATAAAGAATAACATCTAAGTGATAACATATAATAGTTTTTGGAGCTTTTCCGTATGATTTTTTAATTTTGAGCTGAATTTAACCTTTCAGATTGTTAGACATGTTTAAATTTTCAATGATTTTCCGAAATTTTCCATAAGTTCCAAAAATTCTGAATTTGAATGGATGTTGAAATTCCGAATTTTTTAGGAATGGAATTGGAAAATAATTTCCATTCCAAATTTTTTTGGAATGGAATTGGAATCCCCTAATTTTGATTCGATCCGTCAAAAAATCAACCCTAGGCGGACTTGGGGTTTGAATTTTTTGTAAAAGCCTAGCCCGGCATGACTCGTTATTTTTTTCTCAACTTGATGAAGCCCAGCCGCCCAACTCAGTAAATTTGGGACGAGCTGACCCAGCTCGGCTCATTGACGAGCCTTACCAGAATGAACAAGGAATCAACCATTCAACACTTTTCTAAACTCAAAACAATAAAAGTCGTGCATGAAATTAATTAAGTGCATACTTTGCCAGCCTCGTCCATTGACAAGACTTATTCATAATGAATGAGCAATCGCCATTCAAGACTTTTCTCAACTCAAGACAATAAAAGTCATACATGAAATTAATTAAAGGCATTATATGAATTAAGTGCATACCTATTTTTTTGGTTTGAATTAATGCATATTTTAGCTAAAGTATGTGGCCCTTGGTTATCATTAAAACTTGTATGAAATGAGGATAACACTGTTTTGTTATTTCTAGCCAATTACAGTTTGCCACGTGGAAAAGTTATGAAGCAGAGCATATTGTTATAGGTTTTTTTTTTCTTTTATTTTTTTCCTAATTGGAAAGGAATATATTTTTTTAAAAAATAAACCAACAGGACTTTGACTTCTTCAATGAGCGACTCTATCAAAAGCAATGGAATGAGTGGTTGACTAGTCAGCTCTGAATTCACATCCTTCGCACGTGAATCAAGCACTAAGTATAAGGAGAAAGTTTTAATGATGAATTGGTGGGTAGTGAATGAAATTCAAAGGATTGATCTGTACCATATGTACTTAAGGTGAATTTGGACAAATTTGCTTAAACCAATAAATATATCTTCTTCTTTTTTCTTAGGAGGGGGTATTCAATTTAGATTTTAAATGATTTTAAAAGAGTATAAAGTTAATGAAGTTTAATTTAATTTATCGAGTTTGAGTGAATTCTACAAACTCCACATAGATTTGACTGAATTCATGTATAGATTTTAATTGAGTTTGTTAAGTTTTATTATTGATTTTAATGGAGTTATAGCACTAAAAAAAGGGTTTAAGGCTGATGACGGTGGTGGCGATGGCGGTTGCGATGGCAGTTTGTGGGTAATGGTGGGGCAGGTAGTGGTGGAGGAGGTAGGGGTGGTAGGGGTGGTAGTGGTGTTGGCGATGGGAGTGAGGTGGTGGAGGTGATGGCGATGGCGATGGGAGTGAGGTGGTGGAGGTGGTGGCGGTGGTGATGGGAATGGCGGCAACGATAGTGGCGGTGATGGTAATGATGAATCGTTATCTGGTGATGGCGACGCATGAATGATGATGAATCGTTATCTGGTTATGTCACTAAATTGCTTGAGCTAGTAAATCAAATGAAGGCATATGGTGAAGAATTAATTGAGCAAAGAATTGTTCAGAAGCTTTTGATTAGTCTGTCCAAAGAATATGATTCTATTGCTGAAGTTATAGAAGAAACAAAAGATACAGAATCAATAGGGGTTCAGGAGGTTATAGGATCTCTAAAATCCCATGAACAAAGATTGCTAAGGCATAATGAGAGAGTGACAGAAAAGGCATTCTCCAGCCTAAATGTGTCAAACACTGGGCAATTAGGCAGTTCCAAATCTAAGAAGAATTGGAAATCACAAAAAGCAAAAAAGTGGGATTCAAAGTCTGAAAATAATTCCAAGAAAGAAAACCAGACTGAAGCTATGACAAACTGCATTTTGGGTGCTTGTTGATTAAAAGGCAAACCAAAATGTTACAAATGTGACAGGTTTGGTCATATAGCCAAAGACTGCAGAGGAAAATCTGATCAAGCTGCAAACTATGCCACACATAAGGAGGAAGATGGTACATGTTCTATGTTTGCCATGCAGCTGCAGTAGTGAAGAATAATGGTGTGTGGTATGTGGACAGCGCATGTAGCAATCACATGACCTCACATGCATCTCTCCTAGTCAACATGATACTAAGGTCACTGTAAAAGTGAAAATGGGCACAGGAGGCTTGGTGCAAGCAATTGGTAAAGGCACTTTGGTGATTGACACTAAATCTGGGCCCATATATGTCAAAGAAGTTATGCTTGTACCAGGGTTGGATGAAAACTTGCTTAGTCTAGGTCAGATGGTAGAGCATGGTTACTATCTGATTTTTGGAAATTCAATGGTGGAGATATTTGATGACAGCTCAATGGAAATTTGGTGGCAAAAGTTTCCATGACAGGAAACAGATGTTTTCCATTCTCACTAAAATATGCACACTCTGTGGCTCTGAAGGCAAACAGTTGAAGAATCCACTTGGTGTTGGCTTAAGAGGTTTGGTCATCTGAATCTGCAAAGTTTGAAGTTGTTACAACAACAAGAGTTGGTCTATGGATTACCTGAAATTGGCAATGCAGAGAGAGTTTGCCAAGGGTGTGCAATTGGAAAATCACACAGAGAGGCTTTTGGTAAAGAGAAAACTTGGAGAACAAGTGTGCCATTGGAACTGGTTCATTCATATGTCTGTGGACCAATGTTGACTTCAACCATAGGTGGGAACAAATACTTCTTGACTTTCTTTGATGACTACACTAGGATGTGTTGGGTGCATTTCATGCAGTATAAGTCTGAGGTATTTAGCATATTCAAGAAATTTAAGGTTATGGTGGAATTGCAAAGTGGCTACAAAATCAAGAAACTAAGAAGTGACAGAGGCGGAGAATACACTTCCAATGAATTCCTGTAGTTTTGTGAAGAGATTGATTTGGAACGACAACTGACTGTGGCCTACTCACCTCAGCAGAACAAGTTGCTGAGAGAAAGAATAGGACTATTGTAGAGATGAGTAAAGCAATGATGCATGAGAAGAAGTTACCTTATAAGTTTGGGGAGAGGCAGTGAACACAGCGGTATACATTCAAAACCGATTTCCAACTAGAGCTTTAAATGATTCAACTCCATTTGAATCATTTAGTGGGAGAAAGCCTGGAATTAAACATCTGAGGGAATTTGGTTTCTATTTGCTACTGTCATGTACCTAGTCAATTGAGGTCTAAATTGGAAGACTCGGCTGTAAAATGCATCTTTGTTGGCTATGGCAAATGTGAAAAGGGCTACAGAGTGTACAATTTTGCCAGACTAACAAGATAACTGTTTCAGGAGTGTAATCTTTGATGAAGATTCTCTGTGGATTGGGAAAACCAGAATGTGCAGCATAGCTCAATGCTAATGAGTCGTGAAGATGGTGCAAGAGACCTGATATGGAGAGTGGACTTCAGACTCATCTACACATGAAAACTCATTTGAGAGCTCAAGTTCTTCTACTCTTGAACCAGAGAAGGCCACACAAAGACTTAGAGATATTTGCTGAGATTTATGCAAGATGTAACATGAGTATTATTGAACCAGAGAATTATGAAGAAGCCTCAAAGGATATTTCTGCTTGGAAGAAAGCAATGGAGGTTGAAATGGAGTATATTGATAAGAATGAAACATGGGAATTGGTTAACAGCCCAATGGAAAAGCTAGTTAATTGGTGTTAAATGGGTTTATAAAACAAGTTGAACCTTGATGACTCAATACAGAAGCGCAAAGCCTAGGTTGGTTGTCAAGGGCTATGCACAAAAGCATGGTATTTGACTTTAATGAAACTTTTGCTCCGGTGGCCAAATTAGACACCATTAGGACTCTTATTGCATTGGCAGCTCAAAAAGGATGGAAGTTGTACCAATTGGATGTCAAGTCTGCTTTTCTGAATGGAGTTGTTAAGGAAGAGGGGTATGTTGACCAGCTTGATGTTTTTTGTGGTTAAAAATCATGAAAGCAAAGTTTACAAGCTAAAGAAAGCTCTACATGGTTTAAAACAAGCACCGAGGGCTTGGTATGAAGAGATAGATGCATATCTACTTAGCTGTGGATATGTCAGAAGCACTAGTGAGGCTACATTGTACTGCAAGACTAAGGAAAATTCAAGAACTCTAATTGTCTCAATCTATGTTGATGACATTGTGTATATAGGAAGCAGTGGAGAATTAATTGTAAAGTTCAAGTCTGAAATGATGAGAAGATATGAAATGGCTGACTTAGGTCTGTTATAAATTTCTTGGTATGGCAGTGATTCAAACTGAAACCTACATTTTCATAAACCAAAAGAAATATGCACTGACTTTGTTGAGCAAGTTTGGTTTGAAACAATGTAAGCCAGTCAATACTCCTCTTGTGGCAAGTGAGAAACTGTGCAAGGATGATGGAAGTGATCCTGCAGATGAGAGTGAATACAGGCAGATTGTGGGTAACTTGTTGTATCTGACAGCTACAAGACCTAGCATAATGTTTGCAACTAGCTTATTAGCTAGGTTCATGCATTGTCCAACAAAGAAACACTATGGAACAGTTAAGAGGGTGTTGAGGTATATCCAAGGCACCATTGATTTTGGTATTGAATATCAGAAGGGAAAAGAAGCTATCCTAATTGGATATTGTGACAGTGATTGGGGTGGAAGCCAGGATGATATGAGAAGCACCTCTGGCTATGCTTTCTCGTGGGCAATGGGGTCTTTCATGGGCATCATTCAAGCAACATAGTATTGCTCTCTCCACAGCTGAAGCTGAGTATGTCAGTGCAAGTGAAGCTACTACACATGCTATATGGTTGAGGTTTGTGCTAGAGGATTTTGGAGAATTGCAAACTGATGCAACTCTATTAATGGTGGATAATACTTCTGCAATTGCAATGACAAAAAACCCTGTTTTTCATCAAAAGACCAGGCATATAAATCGCAGATATCATTTCATCCGAGATGCTCTACAAGATGGTGTAGTGGATTTGAAGTACTGCAAGTCTGAAGAACAAGTGCCTAATATTTTCACTAAAGCTCTGCTGAAGGATCGATTCAACTACTTGAAAGGTTTGCTAGGGTTAAACCAGTTAACAATTTAGAAGGGAGTGTTGAAGTATAAATTGTTTCCAGGTTTTAAATCGTTAGTTAAGCCAGGTGTAAGGCTCATATGCCATCACATTTTATTGGACTCACATGTCCCAGATTCATGCCAAGTGTACAGCTCACAGGCTGGTACAATTGTGTAAGGCTGAGTCGTTTTGCATTTGTCGTAATTGATATACTGACAGTGGAATGAATTCACAGAGTGTGTGTGTGCATGATTACAATCATAGCATAACAGATTCTCTCTCTCTCTCTCTCAACGTCTCTCACTCTTCTCTCTGCAACATTTCTTCATAAACTTTCTCTACAAGAAAACTGCTATTCTGTAAAAACTCCAACATTAATAGGGAGAGTCACGAACCTTAAGAATTGAGTTTATAAGGTATTGCAGCTACCACATCTTTAAGTTGGCAGCGTTCAAGGCTCTACAAGAAAATTAAGATTTAATGTGAATAAACATACAGCATTGTTTCATCTAAGTAAGTGAATGATGACAAATATATACAAACAAATTGTATAATTCAATCTTATTGTTTTTTTGTGGCTATGGGTTACTCTCTTATGTAATCCGGAAACCAGATAGCATTGTGTTTTTTACCTTCCAAATTTCTTCATCTGAATAAATTCCTAATGGATCAATGTTGCTTCTCACAGTTCCTCAAAAAGGACAGGTTCCTGAGGAATGATCCCAAATCGAGACCTGATATCGTGAAGCCCTATATCAATCCCATCGATGATAATTTTGCCTCCTGAAGGTTCCACCAGCCTAAAGAACACTTGGATCAAAGTTGATTTCGTGCTACCTGTTCGACCCACAACACCAATCTTTTCACCCCCGTGAATGTTTGGACTAATGCCTTTGAGAACCAAAGGTGTATTTGGATGATATCAAAAGGAACAGGGCTTATTTAGCTTGAGACAGAGTAATGGAGATGACCAAGTAATGACAACTTGCATGCAGACCACTTAATTTGTCCGTCCACTACACTAGCAATGGAAGATGTACTACAAATATACCATTTGGGACGACACATGGCTAGAGTATAGCAGCTCATGGAATGTAACATATGACTTTATTTGTTCAGAAGATATAAACAGAACTGAAGGTAAACTACCTGCAAGTCTTTGAGCTCGACATTGCCACGGGAAGGCCAATTTGAAGGAGGAACACCGTATTTTATCTCCCATGCTGCTTCTGATGGGATGTTTATAAATTGTTTTATCCTCTCAACCGATACCACCTTATTTTTGACTAGGCAGCTCATATAAATGGCCCAAAACAGCACACCATTCAGGGGAAATCTGTAGGAGAGAGTTAAACCAACATTCTCTGCACCATGAAGGAATAACTGATTTAGCCAAATCTCTGAAATACTTCAGCTAATTTATATCAGATGTGCCAAAATAAGGTGCTAATTTATATCAGATACGCTAAGTATTATATACTTAGGCATCCCATATTATAATTGGCCATGAATCAAGTGCTAGATATGACATCTTGTTAAGCGTTGCACCAAAAGAAGAAGAAGGATGTACCTGGCTTTATTATACTGCTTGGCAACAAGAACATGAATACAGTGGAAATGCAGAAAACTAAACTCCCAAGCATCTCCATACGGAAACCAAACCACTCATTGGACCCACTGTTGTGGAAATCCATACGTAAATTGGCGTTAACCCGGTTAACATTTTCCTTGGATAACATGTTTTGCATTCTGCAAAAGCGGATCGTCATAACTCCGGGTATGCTCTCTGAGAAGTGATGGATAACAGGAGCTTTTGTGATTGAATCGAGTCAAGTTAATTCACAAGATGATGCAAGATAGTAACCCTAAAATCCAAACAGTAGAAAAATCTCAGCATATAATTAAGGCCACATTCATAAACAAAAGATTTTACTTTTCTAGTCTAGCACATTCATATATCTGCATAGGGGTGCTTAAGTTCAAAACATTTATATTATCTGTATAACAAGAGTTGGATTAACCAATGGTATTCATGACAAAGATCATAGAACTAAATATTTTATTTTCCTAACACACATTTGTTAAACAAGAAGAACACATTCATTGCAACATTATAGTTCTTACACTGATAAATATCAACAGCATGACAAAAGAATGACATACCCGGTACCAGATATTAAATCAAATAAGTGGAATCAGCAAGAATACTGTTGGCCACGAATTTTGGAATACAACGATAAAGATGGCAAGCACAGTGATGTAAATGGCAATGGTCATACCCAAAAGGAAGGGAAAAAATTGATCGATATTCGTCTGATCAGTTTGATGCCTGGCGGGTGAAAAATTCTCATCAGTTAGCAAAGAAGACAACGTATACAATTTAGATTAAACAGAGAATAGGATCTCTCATCAACTATGACAAAAACTAATGCTTAAACAGAAAAAGAAAAGGTGAGCAATTCTAACTCACGAACTTTGTAAACGTGCAAGCTCACTTTGCCTGTTTCTTTCTCCTCTTCTTTGATGAGTTCTATTATCAGACTTTGGTTGGTCCAAAGAGTTGTTTCCACCATTTGCTTCCCGGTGGTTCAAAGAGAGTTAAGGAGATATTTGAGGACTGGGGGAACTTTTGCTGGGAATAGTGGTGCTCATTTCTACAAGTTCCATGGAGGTTTCATGGGCAGCTACTAGCTCTTTGAAATCCAGGCCACAATTTAGCAAATCATTATACTTTCCAGCCAGTACTATCATCCCATCTCTCATGACCTGATATTATTTGGAGGTAATAAGTTCAAATAAATATATAACTAGGAGGTATACATGTGCAAACTACAATTATAATCTTACCAAAATAAGATCAACATTATGCTAGAAGTCAACTTGATGAGTTACAACTAAAACCGTCTTGTTTTTAAGCACTCCCCTCGCACATTCCTGCAGAGAAGTATAAATCATGATCAGTAGAACATTATGCATACAAATCAAATTCAATGAGTGTCACTTTGTACTGTTTTTATACTATCTTAGCACATTTAGACTATGAAAGTAAAAAAGTGTTCAAACAACTATCTTAAGAACAAGCTTGAATGTTCAATCACTGTGGAATCAAAAGTAAATCATTTATTTACTATCAAATGTAGTAGAAAATCTAATGCAATGTCACCTTACATATTTCTGATCCAGTATGAGCATCAACAGCGCTGAAAACGTCATCAAGAAGATATATGTCACAATTTTGATATACAGCCCTAGCAAGTTGTATCCTCTGTTTCTGGCCACCACTTAGGTTGATGCCACACTCTCCTATCTCAGTTTGATCTCCAAACTTCATCATTTCCAAGTCCTTCTCCAAGCAGCAAACCCTGATAACTTCCTGGTATCTATCTCTGTCCATTGGCAAACCAAATAATATACTTTCTTCAGTAGTCCCATTTGAATCCATGATGTTTGAGCAACAAAGGCAGTTGTTCCACAAACTCGTACCTGTTATTCAACAAGTACTTGATTAAACTGAAGCTTTTTAAGTGAGTTATGACCTGGTTATAAACTTATGGTTCAGTGGAGGGATTTTATGTCATAAGAGACATCTAGAAAAGGGTTTAATGGTATCAAATCATACCTTTCCGGATAACTTGTGCATCTCACCAAGAATTGAGGCTAGAAGGGAAGACTTTCCAGATCCCACTGTCCCTACAATAGCCGTTAGCTCTCCTTCATTGACATTCAAATCCTCTTCTTTGCTTTCATCATCGCAGCTAAACACTGCATGTTTAACCTCCACAGCAGTTCTACTATCACAGCCCTTGTCTCTCTCCACCGCATCCTCCACCAATTCCCTACTCATCATATAACAGTCCAACCTCCCAAGAAATATCATAGCTTGAGAAATTGAAGTCATAGATTGTGGGAAGGTCCGGACGCAAAAAGTTGAAAATGCTTGTGGTTGTGAACAATGTCCCGGCATCAAGCCGGACACCCAATAAGAGTGCAGTGCCAAATGTGAGAGTTATAAGTACTGGGGTGCACCGCATAACCACAACATTGGCAGAGATTGAGTACAGAACTTGGTCAGCCAGCTAAATTCCGACTCTCGGAAAGCCTGAATTCTCTTATTAAAGTGCTCCTCCCAAGCCTGGAATTTGATCACACGCATGTAGTTAAGCATCTCATTTGTTGCCTTCATTCTTGAATCCCGACACTTCATCACATTAGATTGGAACCTGTTGTTCCGTCTTGTGCCCAGCACAACAAACACAAGAACACACATGATTCCTACTACAGATGTGATCACTGCTGCACCAAGGCTGTTATATAGAAGGAAGATTGCAATGGCAAGTTGCACTGGCATCATCCATATAGCATGCACTTAGCATTTTTGACAATGAAAAAAGAAAAAACTAATGCAGAATCATACTATCACATTTACCTCAGTTACTAAGCACGCATGGATTTCAGTATCCATAAGTAAGTTTTCTGCGTCCAGAATTTCTCCATAACCATATTAAATGATAATTCAGACTACTCATTATGGTTGATGATGATGGAGACAGTATGAGACTGTATATGCAATAGAGACAATATACAAGCTTAGCTGATCTAAATTACCATAAAAACATAACTGAAGAAAGAAAACCCAACAAGGAAACCAGCACCCCAATCCAATGCATGCTAAATTTTTGAGTTGCAATTAACTAGACCAAGCTGGTCAAGTGCAACACTTCCACTTGAAATAACCTGTTACTACAATAACATGGTATTAAAACAAATTAACAAAAGGGATTTTCATTTAAATACCTGTTAGCAGCAGCAGAGGAAACAAAAACCAGCCAAGAAATCTCCCCAAGAGAGGCCCTTAGAACCAATCTAATCACTTCAAAGTCAAAATCTCATCAATTAATGGGTGATTAACATCAAATCACGAAAACCCATTTCCCAAAGACTTCGAATTTCCTCAGAAACTCCCAATTCGATAGAAACAGAAGAAAGCTGGCTGCACTTTAAAATCATATATATTTAAAGCGTATAGCCGAGCCGCTATACTTTTAAAATATTCGAATATATACAGAGAGTATAGCCGCGCGGCTATATCCTTAAATGTAGTATTTTCAGAGTCCAGCCGCGCGGATATACTTTTAAAATATTCGAATATGTTCACAGCGTATAGCCGCTCGGCTATACCCTTTAAATATAGTATTTTCAGAGTACACCCAGGCGGCTATACGTTTTAAAATATTCGAAAACTTAAATATATATTTTCAGCGTACAGCCGTTCAAAATATTCGAATATATTCGACGAGTATAGCCGCCCGGCTATACCCTT
>BJCG01001466.1:0-46859 GCA_005406145.1 Prunus yedoensis
TTAGCCATTAGTGCTCTTCCAACTATCCAGCAGGTAGTCAACTCTCTTTTACCTCAGAAGTGACCCATTAAGCCTTTGAAATCTTGTGGAAAGCGATAGCCCTCGAAACATAGTTGAAAACACGTAAGAAAACGTCACAGCATGACTGGGACGACCGGTCGCCAGAAGTTTTCCTTCCAGACTTTGAATCTGCTCCAAAAGACTGGTCGCAAATGCCTAGCGACCGGTCGCTGTTGCTTCCTACGACCAGTCGCAAAGAGCTGGCGATCAGTAGCTCGTCGACTATGCTTCAGACTTTGAATCTGCTCCAAAACGACCGGTCGCAAATGCCCAGCGACCGGTCGCTTTTAGGCAGATTCAAAATCTTCCTTTCAGCGCAAAACCAATCTTGTATCATTAGGTGAGCCATTTTTCCAATAGTCCCTTCATCCCGCAAGTCTTGGTGCCAAATAAAATGAACCTGCGTTTTTTCTTACGTGACGATAGTGTGTATTGTCGTGCTAATTAGTCTTTTGCGATGACAATATTCGTCGTGCAAGTATTTGGCGCCAAATAAAATAACCCCTCGTTTTTCTTGCTAACTTTACACGACGATAACGTATATTGTCGCGCTAAGCTTTCTTTCACGACGACATTTTTTCATGCAAGTTTTGAATATAAAATTATTATCCGCGATAGTTTGCGCTACGGAAGAGATTTTGCGTCGCGCAAGTGGTTTTTGTGTGACGAATTTATGTTTGTCGCGCAAAATGTCGTCGCTCAATAATAAATGTAGTAGTTCTTAGGCTATAAAAAGGTATGTTTGGTGGAACAGTCACCAAGTTAAAAAAAATAAGAATCGAACGATGGATGCTCTCTATCCCTTCCTTTCGAGTCATGTCCATGAGCATAGTACTATCTCATAGTCATATTATTAGGTTTTCTTATTTTAATTGCAATGTTGCCTTTTGTCTGTAGTAAAACCTTTTTTAATTTTTTTTTTGGAACATCTTAGTTATTTAATATTACATTAGCCTAGCCTAATATGAAAACTTAAACATATTTCTTAGAAAAAAAAATTCATGTCATGAAAGGCTTATGTCTCAGTGCGTCAAGGCTTACACCTGACCTTAAGCGACCAAAATGGTATCGCCTTTCATACTTTGGTAGGAACTTGGAGTCTGAGGCTTGTGGGAGGGTAAAAAATGAAGGCCATGTACATGTAGCTATGAAATATGGATGGTATTAGTTGGTAGTTTTGTTTTGTTTTTAGCTTTTAGCCTTTTAAATATTGCCCCTTCTCTAAAAATTTCCTGGGTTTGCCGCTGATCACAACTTCAACTACGATTAGTTGCTGTCTATAAGTTTTTACTTCCCAATGCTAATGGACTGCCATTCATCATCACTACAAGAAAAACCCCCTTTACTGACGGCTAAAAAGCGTCACTATAGCCTTTAGATGACGGTTCCAAAAGCGTCAGCGATGCCAGTGTCAGGAAAGGGTACCACTATACTTGACACTTATTATCCGTCAAGCAATTGTGTTTCCTGACGGGTAAAAAGCGTCACGGATTAGTGAAAAACCGTCAACAAAGGCTTTTCTTGTCGCTTAATAAGCATCAACAAATATATTTCTTGACATTTAATAAATCTTTCTTGATGGTTCTTAGCCATCAAGAGTTGAACAACTGAAATTTAAAGAAAAAAAAGAAAAAAAGAAAGAAAAGAGAGCTTCCTGTACAACTAAAGTTTCAAAGGATTTAATAACTGAATGAATATATTAAAAAAATGTCAAGCTGAAATTTAATATCCATTAAAGTAGAATATTTTGATACAAACATTCAAAAACTCCTAATACATGCTGAAATAAACCAAGCTATCTAGTACGATAAAAGCGTCACTATAGCCATTAGATTTACGACTTTGACCACCCCTCCAAATCATACACTGTTAGACAGAATACCTGCAACAGAATACCAAAATAATTTCTAGCCAACATGTCTATTGTACCTTAAAACGAACCAGAAGCTCTAACCCAAATGTTTGAATCTCAGTGCATTTGGCCTCTGACATAACTGTAACTAATTGGAATTTAGAAGGTAATTCAATAATATACATTTTAAAATAGAGTGAGCACTAGATTACAAAACAAGAAAGACAAGTACTGAAACAAAATGCATTATATTAGCATAGAAAGTGAGATATGACAGCAGTATCAACAGGCTAATAATTTTTTTTCTTTTCATGGTCCAACAAACTTCGATTGAATTAAATTAAATAGAGAGAATTTCCAAACCTTGTCTGCAATTCTTGGTCCAAATAGAAGCGTCATTCAATAATGTGTTTCATGGCAGTTGGGTGCTCTACAAGAAATATTAAAAACAAACTTTTCAGAGCTTACTTATGTGGTAAGACATGTCACAATCTGATTCCACACAAATACTCTAGTTAGGTTTTAATAATTTTAATCGAAACTAGAAATTATATGCAAACTGCACTGACCTTTTAAAATAAATACCAAAATTATTAGAATTTTATCTTAAGTCTGCACCAGTCACTTTAATTTTTGTGGAAAGCCAAATTTTGTGAATAGAATGAAACCAAAAGTTCATGTTTAGCATCAACAACAATATGCTGCAATGAAACAGTGAATAAAGATATAATAGAGATGTAGTTGATAATCTCTAACTGCAACACATATACTAAATATGTTTAAAGGACATTGATAATGGTTCATGTATCTATATGATTGCCAGCATTTGCATTTCTTAATTCTCGAATACCGTTTCCCTTTTCATTCAAACTCTTGAGAAAGCAATGCAGGCAGTACTTAGAGCAAAAAGATATATAAGATTCTATATATGTATATCATGGTTATTTAAGATTAAGGAAGGTTATGAGAAAGACAGTATAACCCAAAATGATCCAAACTATTGAAGCTAGCCTAATAAGTGCAACATCAGATCTGATGATTAAACCAAATCAGAATGCTTACCTTGTTCTACATATGCTTTGTCCAAATAAAAATTGAAAAACTGAAAATCTTCAAAAATCACAGCCCTATTTGACTTTATGGGTTGAGACCCAGTGGATGAAATGAAAGACGGGGCAGCATGTAAATGTTGAGGAAGGGATTTGAGGTTCTTTTGGGCTAGGAAATTGTTTGGTTCATTTTTACACATGATTTATCATGTTATTCACCCATTATTTTGAGTCAGTTCTTGACATTTTATAATTTTTTACTTCCTTTTTGTGATTTCATAGGTTTTACCTTGGTTAGAATGAAAATGAGCTATAAGTGCATTATTGGTTATAAATTCTGATTTTGTTCATTTTCGTAGGTCAACTTCTTGGCCTTGGATCAACATGCTCTAGTGCTCGGATAAGGTGAAGATCTTCATGAAACTTGTTCCAATGGATGTTGAATACAACATATTCAACTTGAGCTCCATTGGACAAGTATAGCCTATCCAACTGATCCTACATGTTACAGCAGCTCTAGAGAATTATTTTGCTTCCGCTTTTACCTCCATAAGTGTCATCTTGATTCTTCTAGTTACCATACTATTTGGTAACAAGAAATTACTTTGGTTTAAAATATATTTTCTGAAACAAAGAGCATCATGGTGAAGACAAGAACAAAAGAACCCATCATGGCAAGGGGACAAAGGCTAAGGCTTTGGCAAAAGAATGAGTTTAATATTAAAAGTGAGCTGGAAATGATGGCAAAGGAGAATGAATGTGCAATCTGCAATTTATTCTATCATTCCAAAACTTTGCAGAGATTTTGGAGTTGGAGATGAAGCTTAGAGCTAGGGAGCTCAAGCAGGAAGACAAGGGCAACAAAGCAAGAACTGGAAGAGATTTCCACCATTGAAGACCTTGAGCTCCCATGTTCACAAATCTATAAACTCTTTCTAGTTTTGTTTTGAATTTGTAGTTGAAATAAGTATGAGCAACTAAACTCCATAGTTAGGGCTTAGGTTGAAGCCCTAAACATGAAAACCTTATTGTTTTTGATGCTTGAGTGTATGAATTTCTAGATATTGTTGATGAATTCCAATTCACCAAATTAATCTATCCTTGATGTGTGTTTTTTCCTTGGTTGGCCATCTTTGAAAAAATGCTTCTTGAGATTGTTGGGATTATGTGTATCTTCATGTTATCCTAAGCAATAAATGGATGAAGTAAGAATCATCCATGTGAATTGGTTTCTTGAATACCTAATGTAAACATCATGCTATTAGGGTTCTTGTGGTGTTCATATTCTCTTTGAGCTTAATGGGTTTTTCTTGTAATTGAATCAAAGTACTAATTAAGCACACCTAGATTCGGTTACAGGGAAGGCACAAGCATTGTAGCACTAGCACTGCACTTTACGTATATTAGAGAGAATCAATGCGTCTTGAGCCACTACTACCAGTCTTGATTGCGAACATCTTCATCAACACATTTAGAGTTCATCACTTGAGTATCCATGAACATGGGTAGAATTGTTTAGGGTGGATTCCGAAAACCATAGTGTTTGTTACTTGATATTTTCACATTTTGATAACTCATCTCTGCCATTCTCATTTAAATTCAAAGTTCATTTACTTTCATGCATTAGAATTAGATTACTTGAACCAAACCACCCCCCCCCCCCCCCCAAGTGTGTTGTGTGTGTGTGTGTGTGTTTGAAACGTGGTGTGTTTTGTCATCGCTTTTTGTCTGCTTTTGTACTTGGTTTTGGATTTTTATCTACATTGTGTTCTTCCATTTTCTGTGCTGAATCTAACTGTATAAAGAACTTGAAATTTGAACAAACGGTTGGAAAGTTATAGGCAAAAACACTGGACAGAGATCGAAACTGGAAAAACAGAGAAAGAACGAATCTGCGAACAAATGACGATCACCACATGAATCTGTCCAAAAACGACCGGTCCGCACTGTTCATTTTTACTGTTCATGGCACTGTTCAAGGTGATAAATAGGTGATAAAAGGGTGATAGAATGTGTTGTGTGTATTTTTCTTTGGTTTCTTTTACCTTCCTTTATTCATTTTTAGTTCCCAATTTGTACTGTGTTTGTGTGTGTGTAAAATTAGTGTTCTTTACATACTCAAATTAGAACTTATAGGAAGCCGATAAGTTCCTCGTGGGATCGATCCCGTACTTACATAATCTATACCCCAATAGATTCGTGCACTTGCAGGTATTTTTAATTGGTTGTTTGCACATTAATTTGTGTCCTTTACGAATACAACAGAAATACTAGGGAGGTAGAAAAAGACAACTTCTTAATGTCATTATTTGAAACATCTACCAAGTCAGCACGCTTATTGTAATATACAATCAATTGTTTTGAGGGAGCAAAGACTCAAATGATATCCAAATTAAGATAAACTACCTCTTAATAATTGTCAGTGAAAGATATAGAAAGTAAAAGTCATATTCTAGTAACCAAACAGAGCATCATAATGGCATAGCAAATTATAAGAAATCTAGATAAATCATTCTTATTCTAGTGTTGTGTATGACATATAATCAACTTAGAGCGAACTGAACTTAAGTCTAAAACTTGTAGAACCAGACCACATGTTGGTTAAAAATAACCTCATTCAACGGTTACTCTAGAACACAGAGCACAAGTTCTTGTTATTTCAGGAAACTAAACTAAATAGTAGAGAAAGGAACTAAAACTAAAGGCTTTATGTGTTAAGCACTAATTTCAGTAGAAATCACTAATTACAATGGAGCAAGAAATAAAGCACATATCATCAATAATTGTTCAAGAACCTAAGATTTTAGAGCAAGAGAAACATCAGAAAGACAATAGCAATAAGATACAGACATAAACCAACACCAAAAGTGCAGGCAAGCAAAACCAAGGCTAAATCAAACCAGTGTCACAAAGATTATGAGAAAGATGAAAAGGCTGGACTATTACCTACGTCATACTCCATCTTGCCTCCTAATATTCAAACAATAAACCTTAAATAGAGTAGGGGCATTACTTCGAACAAAAACCCCGAGATTAAATTTTTTTTATTTAAAAAAACTGAAGATTGCTTCAATTTCATCACATCCAAAATATCTACAATGAAATAATCAAATACTCAAAACATACCCTAAAATGAAATTGAAGAAACCAAATTTCTTTACAAGGAAATAAAATCAGTGATAGTAATCAATACCCAACATAACCCTAAAATCAAATTGAAAAAATGGGATTTCTTATAAAGAAAAATAATCAGCCACATTTACCATAACCCTAATTGTCTTCGCTCATCACATTTAGGAATAGATTTAAAGATGAATATGACGAGGGATAAAAGAGTTTACCTGTTAGATTGTCACAGTGGCGACGAAGATTCTAGAGAAGATCGAGCCCGGCTAGTGATGAGGAAGAGCGATAGTGCCGATGGAGAGAGGAATCATCGAGCAAGCGTGCAGGAGACACGAATGGAATAGCAAGAGAGAAGAGGGAGCGAGTGGGGAGAGAGACTTAGTGTGTTTGATTTCATTTTGGGTTGGTGAAGCGCTGGCGTGCAGAGATGGATGAGTTAGAAGCTGGCGTTGCAGAGATGAAGAAGAGAGGAGAGAGAGATCAAGATAAACCTAGGGGGGTTGTATTTCAAATTTCAGAACTTTTTCCTCTTTGATTGTATTTCCAATTTCATACCTGAAGAAACAGTGGAAACCTAAGGCTTGTGATTTTGGGTTTTGGAGCGAAATATTTTTTTGGTGAAATTTTGGAGCGAAATATTGCAAACCACAGTATTGCCTTTTTCTTAAAAAAGCATCAAGTATAACGAGATCTCTTTGACAGTTTTTAAGAAGTGTCAAGTATAAAGGGCTTTAATTGACATTTTTTATAAAACGTCACAAAATACCAGTATATAGTTGACATTTATTAAAAGTGTCAAGTATTAGTAGAATAGTTGATGGTTTTTCAACAAACTTCAACTATGAAGTGTCAACTAAAGCATATTTTCTTGTAGTGCATGCCCAGAAAAATAGAGAAGTTCATCAAATAAAAATTTAATGATAATACCAGAACACATAGCCACTGACGGACTCAGGAATTTTTTAATGGAGGTTGCAATTTTGAAAGGCTAAAAACTCTTTGTGGGTTGAACATCTAAGGCTTTTTACCTAGATTGACCTTAGATCCCTTCATGCATTCATATCATACATGGAAAGTTGTTTTATGTAAAAATACTGACTAAGTATGCAAAATGGTTTTTTGAAATAATCATTTTCTCAAGATAATTTTTGGCAGCTTTTATTCCTTACATATCAAATAAGAACACTTGATTTTTCGGGATTTTATTTTGAAGTATATATTGACTTAATGAGCCATCATTTTAGCCTAAATCGTATTTTGCACTAAAATCGATTTTCATATTTTGATTTGGTGGGATTTGATTTTCTATTATTTTTATTTGAATCCAAATAGGAGGTACTTCCTAATTTACATTGTAAACTTAAGTAAATGGAGTAATATAAAAATAAATGAAAGTAAAAGGACAAAGACATTTACTTAAATGTTGAAAATGGAAATAAGATAATTTGTGCACCACCACCAGCTGAGCAAAGAGGCAATTTGAAGCACCTACAATGGTTTCTTCCGGCCATGGGAGATACAGCTGCACCTCTTTGTGCCTTGATAGGTCTGCCACTGCCTGTGACCGATTCACTGGACTCATCTTCAATAGCCAGGAATTGTCTTAACATCTTGGGATCTGGGTGTTCCAAAGTCTCCAATATGGTGCACTTGACTCGGGCTTTCGCAAATTCAGCTCCATCATCGTTGCATTCAATCACAGAGTCACCTTTGATTCTTCCTGCTAAAGGGTAGAAGTAAGTGAGAGTTTTACTTAAGGATTGCAGTAGATGCTGACATCTTTCATTGTTAGTAATAGCATCAGCATTTGGATAGACGAGAAGGAGTGAGGTAGATTTGAAAAGCGTTCTGATGAAAATGAAAGAGCTCATAATTTCTAAGGTGATGAGTAGTTCCAAATTGATTTGTGTGGAGAGAGATTTGATCCTGATCTCATTGAAATTTACAAGGGTAGATGACCCATGAGAAAATTTGGAATGGTTTCTTACCATTTTTTCATGTCAATATCTAAGAAAACTAATGAACAATTTTGATGAACCTACTAATTTAATTTGATCATTGACACATGCATTTGTATCCATGCATGTGGAGGATTTGAGATTAATGGGATTTTGTGATTGATAAACCTGTTAATCCATATTGATGCTCTTTTGGTATCTTTTGAAATTGAGCTTGATGCTCGGGGCATGACCAATCATTTATTTGGATTGGAGTCACCGTCACGACATGGCTGAGTCGCTTGGTGCTCCTTTCCAAATAAGCTTCTTTCCCACAGTGAATATTGATTCCCATATTTCTGTTGGGATTTTGTGGGCAAGTTTGATAGCCATCTTGCATTTGAGAATTGAGGTAGATAGACTGGAATGTCATAAGCATTTTATTGTGCCTCCTTGATCGTCAAATGATTTAGTTCTTCGCCACTTCCCAATTGTCATTGACAATGGAATTTTTCTGCCATGGTGACTTATCTTGCAAACCCATCTTGGCTTTCTAAGTTAAATCAGCAACTTGAAGGCTTAATAAAGAACACCGCCAAGTCCAGGACCTTGTTTTGTTTGACGGTGAGGCTTTGTTCATGCCTATGATTTAGGAACAAGTGCTAATTAATAACCATTTGCTTGCCGAGGAGAGAACAATTCTTGATAATTTATTTGGTCGAAGTTTGAAACTAATTGTCCCCAGGAAAAATCTCACAATCCTTATGAATTTCTTGAAAGAATATGAGCTTAATTCTGGCCAAGTTATCAACAAAACAAAGTCTAATGTTTTTTCTGGGTAAGACTCTCCAGCACCGCCATGGTTTGATTTCGAATGTTCTGGCATCAAGGTGGGTCGTATCCCTTTAATTATTTGGGTGTTCCTATTTTCAAGGGCAAGCCTCATGCAATATATTTTCAGGGCATTGCAGACAAAATCATATCTCAGCTTTCTTCATGGCAAGGGTCTCAGCTTTCTGTGGTGGGTAGACTTCAGCTACTTAAGTCTGTTGTAGCTAGTATGCTTGTTTATAGTTTTCAGATCTATGAGTGGCCAATGTCTCTGCTTCAGAAAATTGAGACTTGGTGTCGTAATTTCCTTTGGTCTGGCTCCTTTGACAAACGTGGGGTTCCTCTAGTTTCTTGGCGTCAATGTTGTGCTCCTATGGCAGAAGGTGGTCTTGGCCTTAAGCAACTAGTGGTTTTAAATTGACCATTTTGCTCAAAAAAGGATGGGATGCTCTTTCGTCTTCTTCTTTGGGCTGCCAGTTTCTTCGGGATAGGTTTTGGCCAGGGGGTAAGATTCGTTCTGCTTATGTCCCGTCCTCCATTTGGCCCGGCCTCAAGCGTATTGTGCCAGATGTACTCAGTAATATTCGCTCTCTTCTTGGAGATGGTAAGAACACTTCTTTTTGGTGGGATAACTTTATTGGTCAACCTCTGTCTGATTATTTTGGTCTTCACCTTTCTCTACGGCCGTGCATGGGGGAATTGGTTTCTCAGTATTGTGTAAATGGTGTCTGGCACCTTCCATCTCTACTAACTCTGCACTTTCCAGGTATTTGTAAGCATATTATGGATATTTCTTCTTTTCATGATCCTGCTGCAGGTGATTTGTTAGTTTGGGCGCCATCCTGTCTGGCACCCTCTCTGCTAAAGATGCTTATGAATTCACACGGCCTAAGTTTGCCGAGGTTCCTTGGTGTAAGTTAATTTGGAAACCTTTTATTGAGCCACGGAAATCATTCTTAGTGTGGAAAGTTTTGCATGACAAGCTTCTCACAGAGGATTTTCTTCAAAAATGTGGTATTGCCCTTGCTTCTATGTGCTTATTTTGCAAGATGGCTTTGGAGAATATTAATCATTTATTTTCTAAGTGCCCCTTTACTTGTTCCGTATGGAGTTCTATGTTCATGTTTTTGGTTTGCACTTTACTCTGGGGCCTTTAGCAGTTATTCTTTCTTCCGGCCCATCTACTCATTTTAGCCCTCAGTTCATGGATCTATGGCTTCTTGTGTTTGGAACTACTGTGTGGTTAATTTGGGATTTAAGGAATAAGTTGCGGTTTGAGGATAAGGTTTATACGGTTTCTTCTGCTTGTCGTACATTATTAATTATGTGCGTGCCTTTAGTCCTCTGGCCAGGGGTCATATGTCGAATAAGGTGAGTGATCTGTGTACTATTCATTCCATTGTGGTGCGCTGTCGTCCTCGTCCCAATCCCAAAATTGTTGAGGTTATGTGGCATCCCCCTTGTTTTGGCTCTGTCAAAATTAATATTGATGGAGCTCGCAAAAGCAACTTTGGTAAAGCAGGTAGTGGTGGTGTGTTTCGTGATTATCAGGGCCATGTTCTTGGGGCATTTTCGGCCAATTTAGATGTTCCTAGTGCAGTTCATTCTGAAGTTTTAGCGGTCATAAAGGCCATTGAGCTTGCTTGGCTACATGCTTGGCATAATGTTTGGATTGAAACTGATTCGTTGTTAGTTACTAAATTCTTTCGCTCTCCACATTTGGTCCCTTGGCTTCTACGAGTTGATCAGCAAAATTGCTTGCATCGTCTCCAACACATGTCATTTAAGATTATTTCTCATATCTTTCGTGAGGGTAATCATGTTGATGATGCTTTGGCAAATCATGGTGCTTTGGGCTCTGGTTTAATTTGGTGGAATACTGCTCCTTCTTTTATTTTGCCTTTTTGTCAGTAGGACTGGCTGGGCATGCCTAATTACCGGTTCTCCTAGGTTCTTTTGTTTACTCTTTCAGAGTTTTGGTCTCTTAGGTCAGTATGTTGTTGTGCTTTTCTATCATTGTCTTTCTCTTCTGCAGGGTTTGTTTGGTTAGGTCCCCCTGTTGTTCTTTTATGTTTTTTGTTTCTTATTAATAAATTATGATTAGGGGGACGGGCGAGGGGCTTCCAGAGTATTGGTCCCCTCTTTGAGGGTGGTGGATGTTTGTGCATCCAATGACCGATATTGAGGAGCTAATCTTGCCTAATCCTTTGGTTTATTTTAAAAAAAAAGTTATGATGAAAAGAATTCGGAATTACAAAGAGAATATTTGGCATATATTAAAACAAGAGTAATCGATTAATCCGTAATACATAATATTTATGAAAACATTCCTTGAAATGATATACAAGTATGACTTTACCTATTGGCTAGTGTCAATACACAACTTCTTGAATCAACAATCAGAATTATTAATAAATATATTAATAATCAGAAGGAGGAGAGCAAGAGGAGAGAAAAAAGAGAGAAAAGATAAATTGTCCAAGAGAGAAAAATAGTGAGCCAGTGAGAGTGTAAACACCAAAGTTGTATTCCTTTGTAGCCCTATTATTTTACATAGTGAAAAGGTTAGTGTTGATGCTCTCCGGGGATGTAGACACAACTTGCCGAACCTAGTTAAATATTGTGTCTCACTTACTTTATGTGCAACCTTTATATTCCAGCACCATATTTGTTTATTTTATAACAATTATAGATATTTTTGTTTTTTATCAGTAAGACCTTTAGTTTTCTCACAACCAATGAGGCATAATAATATGAGCAAGATATATTGATTTGATGATTTTTCTTTTCACGAAGACAACAAATTCAATAACCATCTTCTCACAAAACAATTGAAACTGATTATTCTCACAGCTAGCGCAATGAAAATAATTATTCTCACGGCACAAAACTCGACCAAACAACGACCTTAACACATAGTGCTACATGACCCTTGGATTTACAGAAGCATATTTAAGAAGCTCCGGATTGCTTTCAAAATGCTCCATGATTTCTTCACTCAAACTCAACAATGCTTCTATTCCCTTGCCATCTCTTTTATCAATCAGATAAAAAACATCCTTACAACCAATACTAGGAATGCTCACCCATGTCGGCTTTCCCCATCCAAAATCGGCTTCATAAAAAGGAAACCTACACCAAATTCCAGAGCATAAATGGTACATGTCAACATTCCCTCTCAATTTTTCATATTCTTGAGCCCTTCGCCATGCCTCATTAGAATCAAATGGTAGTTTTGTAGGATAAGTTTCTTTCTGTTGTGCAATACCTGTACTGAGTTTGGCAACCAAGTCTTTTAGATCTATTGTCCCATCACTCTCTTCTTGACCCTTTAATGATGCTGTTGCTGTGACTACTAAAATACCAACAACGTTCCCAGCCAAGTTTTGTGGCAAGGGTGGCTCAAACCATCTACGCAAGTCCATAGTTAGTAGGAACGAAGATGGTGGTATGTTTGATGATTTGGATGATGCTTCCATTGCACATTTCCAAATGAGTGCTGAAACTACAAGGACACGTGTTGGTGCATGAGGTGCCAATGCGCTGGCCAAATTTGATTGGAGGGTGGCAATCTTTGAGGCATCAAACACAAATCTCTTTGTTATGCACTTGTCGTGTTTAATGATGCCCACCAGCTCGGCTGATGATGGCTGTTGCGAGTTTAAGAAATCTAGTGGTGGAAAATAAGACGCAGCATCAAATTTTGGGACCATGAAGGGTACCTGATCATCGTCACCATCATCAAGGGCTGTTTTGGCCCAACAACTGATGAAGGCGCTAGCAGTGATGCCATCAACAACCTTGTGTGAAAAATTCAACCCTATTGCTATTCCTCCACACTCGAACAAGTTGGTTTGCACAGCAAGCAACGGGAGCCTCGTGGCATCACCATCACCATCACCGTCAGGTTGACCAATTGCTGGGACGAGCCCTGTTAGCATCTCGGGATCTGGATGTTCAAAAATCTGCGATAAGGAACATTTGACTCGGGCCGTCACGAACTCAGCTCCATCATCAGTGCATTGGATCATGTCATAGCCTTTACTCAATCTTCCTGCTAAAGGGTAGAAGTGAGTGAGAGTTTTAGCTAATGACCGAATTAGATGCTGAAAAATATCTCTCTCCTTCATCCTCATGGCCGCAGTGTCTGTAGAAGTAGCGCCACCTCCTGAACCAGTAATATTATTGTTGGCGACATAGAAGAGAAGCGTTGGGAAGTAAACGTGACTAAGAACCATCTGATCCAAAACAGAGAGCTGTATGGTTCTCGAGGAATGAGGAGTTGGGGATGATGGTCTGACTGTTTGCCTCTCAATGATTTCAACCTTGATCAAGTCTGTGGCCATCTTACTTTGTTTGCTATAGGCTATATCTAGCTCCAAACCAATATGACCGTTTGCTATAGGCTGTATCAAGTCTGGCCATCTTACTGCTCTTTATAGGCAAAATAAAGGATCTGCAAGGAATAACAACATAAATTAGTATAGTATGCCAACTTCTTCTGTTAGTAATTAGTTTAGTTGGGTGGGATTTTATGAAGACGAGACTAGTAGTTTTGATTGGTGGCTCTAGCTCAGAGATTCTTCCGACCTAAAAAAACGCTGACAGATTTTTTGTCTAGGATTTAAAGGCTCTCATAGTACAGGAGTTGCTAGATGGGATTGTTTATTGGTTTATTAATATGTTAAGTAGGATTTAAATGCTTGCGGACAGATTCTCTCAGGACATAACCTGATAGATTTCTATTACACATGTTCCATTGTTGCTAACACATGTTCCTTATAACACATATGTTCCATTGTTGCTATAACACATGTTCCTTATAACACATATGTTCCATTGTTTCTATAACACGTGTTCCTATTTTTGGTATTACGTTGACACCTTACTAAATATCTGTATCTCAAGAATGTCATGAACTTGATAAGAAAGGTTACAATATAGCACTACCAAGTTAATTTTCTGGCATGAACTTGCCTGAACATATCTCCATTTTCCTCCTTTTACCTATAAAGTATAAATAATAGGTGTTAAGTAATATTTTCTTTTCATGTTTATATTGCCGAATATTTATGTTTTGTAAACACATTTGAGCGAATATTCATGTTTTGTACATACGGTAAATCAATCAACAATAATTCTAATTCATACGCTAACAACATAAATATATTTAAATTATCTAAGATTATTTGAAATAATGACAGTGTTGTACTCCAACACTGACCTGTTGACATCCCAATACCATATTTTTGAAATGATGTGATGATGCCTTCTCAGCAGGGACATTATCATAGATAAAGAACTTGCTAATTCCCTCCTTCACATTACTCCAGCGAAATAACTCCAAACACTCTTTTGACGTGCTTTGGATGACTTATATAAACTTGGGGCTATTGGTGGTGTTAGTTGTGATTCTCTAACACTTGCTTCCCGTCTCATTTGTGCACCACGACTTGCCCCGGAACCTTGTGCTCTATTAGGAAGTTTATGGAGGTGTTCTCTTTCCCATGCTGACTGTTTGGAGGCACGTAATGCTTGTTTGAAATTGCGTCGCTCTTCAAGTCCCATGTCATCATCACATTCGTCCTCATCGTCATCATCATCACTGTCAACTGCTTGGCCAGTGACTTCTCCTCGTAGCCCAGTTGTTGCATTCCTAAAAGGACACAAATTAATGTGCAAACAACCAATTAAAAATACCCGCAAGTGCACGAATCTAACGAAGTATAGATTATGTAAGTACGGGGTCGATCCCACGAAGAACTTGTCGGCTTCCTATAAGTTCTAATTTGAGCACGTAAAGAACACTTACTTGACACACCACAAATACACAATGCAAAATGGAAACTAAAAATAAGTAAAGAAGTGTAAAAGAAATGAAACAACACAAGAAAACTAAAGAAAAACACAAACAGCATTTTCTATCGTCATTTTATCACCACTTTATCACCTGTGAACAGTGCGTGAACAGTGAAAAGTGAACAGTGACGACCGGTCGTTTTTTACAGAGTCGAAACTCAAATTTTGACGTGATGAGCAACCGGTCGCATGAACAGTGACGACCGGTCGTTTTTTATAGAGTCGTTTTCTCTGCTTTTCAGTTTCGACCTCTGTCCAGTGTTTTGCCTATAACTTTCCAACCGTTTGTCCAAAATTTACGTTCTTTATACGGTTGGATTTAGCACAGAAAATACAAGAACACTACGCGGACCAAAAGTCCAAAACAATTACGGAAACAAACAAAATTCAGTAACAAAGACACATAACGTGTCAAACGCACAACTCACACACACATTGGGGGGGGGGGGGGGGGGTTTGATTTGTTTCAAATGACCTATTTCTATTGCATGAAAGGAAATGAACTTTGAATTTAAATGAGAATGGCAAAGATGAGTTATCAAAATGTGAGAGTAAAATGTAAAAAACACTAGGGTTTCGGAATCCACCCTAAACAATTCTACCCAAGTTCATGAATACTCAAGTGATGAACTCTAAATGTGTTGATGAAGATGTTCGCAATCAAGACCAGTACGAGTGGCTCAAGACGCATTGATTCTATAATATACGTAAAGTGCAGTACGAGTGCTACAATACTTGTGCCTTCCCTATAATTGAATCTAGGTGTGCTTAGTACTTTGATTCAATTACAAGAAAAACCCATTAAGTTCAAAGAGAATTTGAACATCACAAGAATCCTAATAGCATGGTGTTTACATTAGGTATTCAAGAAACCAATTCACATGGATGGTTCTTACTCCATCCATCTATTGCTTAAGAAAACATGAAGATACACATAATCCCAACAATCTCAAGAAGCAGGCTTTCAAAGATGGCCAACCAAGGAAAAACACACATCAAGGATAGATTAATTTGGTGAATTGGAATTTATCAACAATATCTAGAAATTCATACACTCAAGCATCAAAACAATAAGGTAATCATGTTTAGGGCTTCAACCTAAGCCCTAGCTATGGAGTTTAGTTGCTCATACTTATTCCAAATACAAATTCAAAATAAAATTAGAAAGAGTTTACAGATTTTGAGAAAATGGTGAAAGCTTCAAGGTCATCAATGGTGGAAGCTTTCTTCTCCACTTTGCTTGGCTACACCTTGGCTTTCTCCTAGCTCCAAGCTCTCCAAAATCTGCTCCAATGTGTAGAATGCTGGAATGGAATTCTTTTCCATGTTCAAAAGCTCTCTAACTTCAGATTGCAAATCCCTTTCCTTCCCTCTCTCCTCCTTTCCAGCTTTTACTTTTAGTATTCTATTGCCAAAGTCTTCACCCATCATCCTTGTCTCCTTTCAAATGATGAAGCTTTGTCTTCATAAAGATGCCAAATGCTTCAGAAAATATCTTTTTTTACAAAGGTAATTCCTTGTTACCAAGAGTTATGGTAACAAGAAATTAAGATGACACAAAGGAGGTAAAAGCCGGCCAAATTCGGATTTCCAGAGCTGTGGTAACATGTTGGATTGGTTGGATAGGCAATACTTGTCCAATGGAGCTCAAATTTGGATATGTTGTAGTTAACATCCATTGGAACAAGTCTCATGAAGATCATGACCTCATCCGAGCACCAGAGCATGTTGATCCCAGGCCAAGAAGTTGACCTACGAAAATGAACATAAACAGAATTTATAACTAATAATGCACTTTTAGCTCATTTTCATCTCAACCAAGGTAAAATCTAAGAAAACACAAAAAAGAAGTAAAAAGTTATAAAATGTCAAGAACTAACTCAAATAGTGGGTGAATAACATGAAAAAATCATGTATAAAAATGAACCGAACACCAGCTCGAATATTTTCCATTCCATGTGTTTTCTTTTCCTTCTGGTGTTGTTTATTTTTTAATAATGTGGTGATGAATGCCTTCACTTCTGGGGGGACATTATCGCATCGTTGGACATTATTTCTTGGACCTAATCCACTAAGATGGTACTTAAGTCGTGTCACTCCACCACTCTTCATTACCCGACCACAATTGGAAGGAACTCGTCAAAGCTAAGCATATATAAGCCAGTGAACATACTAAGTTGGAGACGATCTAGTTAATTCAAGAATAATCATATTGAGTTAACACTAGAGCACCCAGTACCCACCAACAAATGATGGACCCAACTAATTACGCTAATCATATTTTACAAAGAATTGTAGATCAAGAAACAAAACTAAGAGCTGGTCTCAATCTTCAACTTCTTTGCTTTTGGAGATAGAAGAGTAGACAAGTAAACCAGCCTGACCTCTAGCTTGGGTTTGCTAATGTTAGCAATTAAAAAAATATTAACAAATCTAAAAAAATATTAAGAATTTCATAATTTTATTTTTAATAAATACTTAGTCATATTCTTCACTTCCCACACCAAAACTCTATACAAATTCATCTCCTCATATCTTATGTGAATAGTGGTTGCCATGGTGAAAACACCACAACCTTTTGCAATGGCTGCCACTATTCATGTGAATAGTAACAGTCCTTGCCCTGCCCTTGCCCTTTGCCATGGCAAATGGGTGGAAGTGCTCTTAAGGAAGCTCCAGGTCTCAGCAACGACATGGAGGATGGGGTTGGGTAGATTTGATGGAGGAAGGGAGGGTGGAGACATTAGGAAGATAATCGAACCAACGTCAGGCTACAAACAAGGATGGTAGGCTTATTTATTTATTATTTATTTTTTTTTGGGATTTAAGGATTATTGAAAAAAGAGAAATAAATAAAAATAGAATTCACATTGCAATACTTTAATTGACTCGGCATGACCACGACAGCTGCCACAGAAGGGGAAAAGCTAATGTGGTCAATCTTATGTGTCTAAGTATAGCATTATTGAATTGAAAACAACAAAACCAATAAGGGGAAAATGCAATGAAGATGGTACAAACATCTAAACGATTATGAGAGATATCATCAAAGATCGACAACAGCATATCCCTCTAAGAAGCATATGAGGGTACTAATTAAACGACACTCGGATTCAGAGAAGCATATGCAAGCAGGTCCTCATTGCGTTCAATTATGGCCATGTGTTCTTCTTCCAAACTCAACAACGCTTCTATGCCGACGCCATCACTCATGTCCATCAATAAAGTTGTATTTTTGGATTCAATGCGACAGAAACTTATCCATGATGGCTTTCCCCAACCAAAATCGGCTTGGTAGAACGAAAACCTGCACCAACTGACGCAACCATATGTCTCAATGCTATCCTTCATTATGAGATTCTTAATCCCTTCGATGGTTTGAAATACATCCTCACCACTAACTCCTTTAGCATACTTTTCTTTATATTCCTCAATGCCCTTCCTCAACTTATGAACCAAGCTTTCAAGTTCCACTTCATCACTTTCCGTAGTCATTACTGTAAACAACGAAAGAAAGTTCCCCAATATGTCTTCCATGACAAGCCCTGATCTTTTCCTCATGTTCACCACTTGATTCCACGCGGATGGCTTTGTAAAACCCAATCTTGATCTTGATGCTTGCAATGCGCATTTCCAAATGAGCGCAGACACTACTTCAACACGAGTAGGATTTGGCACTGCGGCACTGGCAGCTTTGGACTTGAGAGCAGCAATTTTTGAGGCATCAAACACAAACCTCTTGGTTATACAGTTGTCTTTAGTCAACTCCACGGTCGGTTGGGGTGAATTGAAGACATCTTGTGGTGGGAATAGAGTAGCTGCAACACCAAATTCTGCAGGAAGCAGAACCTGATCACTAGTAGTTTTGGCACCCGAGCCAAGTGCAATTTCAGTCCAGCTTTTGATGAATGTGCTCAGTGTCGATGCATCAGCGACCTTATGCGAAATGCCGATCCCAACTGCCATTCCACCACATTCAAACAAGTTGACCTGGACTAGTAGAAGATGGCCTGCCTCTGATTGTTTGGATTGTATTGCAGTTGGAAGCAAATGTTTTATGATCTCGAAATCGGGGTTTTCCAAAATCTTCGATATGGGACAGTTGACCTGGGATTCAATAAATCCAGCCCCATGGTCATTGCAGCTGACTGAAACATTATATTCGAACTCCCCCGCAAAGGGGTAGAATTGGGTGAGAGCTTCAGATAATGATGTTTTGAGAAGCTTAGTTCTTTCAGCAAACAAGGATTTGTGATCATGTTGTTGACCACATCATCACTAATATTGTTGGGGTAGAAGAGAAGTAATGGGATATACGTTTCAGGTTGTAACTGATCAAAAACAGAGAGACTGGAAGTTCTAAGGTGGTGAGGAGTTGGAGAAGATGGCTTAATTGTTTCTTTGCGAATGACTTCAACTTTGATTTCTGAAGCCATCTTTTGTTTCACACTAGAGAGTTTCATTGCGAAGACCTCTATTTAAAGATGTAGAGTCACCACTTTTAATTTATATATATATATATATATAACAAATCCAAGTCTGTGGCCTACTGCATATGGAAAACAACTTCTTCTGTGAGTGATTAGTTTAGTTCGGTGGGATTTTATGAAGACGAGACTTGTAGTTTTGATTGGTGGCTCTAGCTCAGAGATTCTACCAACCAAAAAAAAGCTCATAGATTCTTTTAGCTAGGTGGCTCATAGTATAGTACAAGAGTTGCAAGATGGGATTGTTTATTGGTTTATTAATGTATGTGTTAGGTGGGATTGTTTATTCTTTCATTATTGTGTCAATACGGGGCAGATTGGTTTAAGAAACTTCAAAGTCTCTCCTAATGAATGGCCAAGATGAATACTTACTCCCCGAGTTAAAAATAACGGTCAAGATTGAATCTTTCCTCTACAAGTTAGTGTACATTCGGCTTTGCTGCACGTTCCGTTCTTTTATTTGCAAGCTCTGGTGTATCTTTAGGTGACAAATGTGTATATTATAAAATTTGATGCTTGGTCATGACAAACTTGTTTTCTTTGAGAAAATTAAATTTTTGTCATTAACTTTCAATTGTTAACGATATTCACAATGGTCGAAATAAGGCCCATACCATTTGTGCCAAACCAAGATGGAAACCAATATTGTGTTTGATAAATAGATGACATTGATATAACCATTATTTCATACATTTTTATTCTCTTTCTCCTAGATTCTTGCTATGTTCTTGAGTGAAGTTAATTCATTTTCACTTAGTTTTGTGTTTTATTAGGTTTAAAGAGTAAAGATGAAAAAATATGCAAAAGGAGCAGTTTTGGAATTGAAAGATGTTTTGCAAGAATATCATGTGCAGATCAGCCAACGTGACGGAATATACTGTACTTCCTCAAAGTGAACCAGATCTTTATATTTCCAATATAAAGATGTCAGCTTTATGTAGAATTTTGAGATACGTGATTCAGACGTGTGTGGAGAGAGTTGTGGTCATTTTATTATAGACAGTTCGGAAAGAAAGTGTGTTCTACAGGTTTTGCAAAGTGATTCTTTTAGAGTTCAATCCTTGGAGTCCAATTTGTGTCAATATGCAATGCGGGAAGTGTCTAAAAGTAGTGTTCGTCATTGGGCCGAGCTGACATTTCATAGAACTTGACTTGAGCCCGCTCATCGGGCTAGGCCGAGCCACCAACGGTCCAAGACATGCCAGGATTTTTTTGTATTTCTTCTAAGTTTTGTATATATATATATATTTTTTTTGAGTTTTTTATATATATTTTTGTCACAAATTTTTAGACAACAATGAAAAAAAGTAATTTATTACTTGTGAGGGAATGAGAACACCACCACCACACCACCAATAAATGAGAGCACCGTAGGAGCAAATAAATCCGAAGATTCGTAATTGGCCCATTCATCAACTTGACGTTCAAAATGCTTTTTTGCACGGTTATTTATCCGAAGATGTGTACATGTGACAACCCACTGGTTTTGTGGATTCTCAGTTTCCCAACTATGTGTGCAAACTCAATCATTCACTTTATGGGGTCAAACAAGCACCGGGTGCCTGGTTTCATTGTTCCTCCTATCATTTAGAGCATTTGGGTTTTACCGCATAAATGGCGGATTACTCTTTGTTTACATATTTTCATGGGACCACTATTATTTATCTTTTGATTTATGTTGACGACATTCTAATTACAGGCAATGATCCATCTCAGATTACTCAACTCATACATCATTTGGGTCACTCTTTTTCCATGAAGGACCTTGGCTCGCTTCATTGTTTCCTGGGTATCGAAGCCTCTCGGACAGCCACTGGTCTTCATCTTACACCGTCTAAATATGTGCTGGATCTTCTTAAACGCACCAACATGCTTGATGTCAAGCCTATTTCCACGCCTGCCCTTAGTTCCAAACGTTTGAGTCTTCAAGATGGTGATCCTCTCCCTGATGTTACGGAATATCGTAGTGTTGTTGGGGCTCTTTAATATCTCAGAATCACACGTCCAGATATCTCCTTTGATGTCGATCAAATTTGTCAATTCATGCATCAGCCCACTACCATTCATTGGATCGCCGTCAAATGTATCTTGCGCTTCCTTAAGGCTATTCACTTTCATGGTTTGTTTTATCAACCTAGTTCATTATGCTTAACTACCTATTTCGATATCGACTATGCTAGTGATCCCGATGATCGCTGATCCTGTCACATCCCAGGATCGGCTCCGCCGTAACACGATAATGTCCGCTTTGGGCCCCCCTCTCTGCCCTCACGGTTGTTTCTGGGAGATCACGAGCAACTTCCCAGTGGACCACCCATCCTAGGATTGCTCTAGCCCCCAACTCGCTTAACTTCGGAGTTCCCATGACTCCGAAGCCAGTGAGCTCCCAAAAGGCCTCGTGCTAGATGGATGCGAGCATGTACATATAAGGCACATCAACCCCCTCTCCGTTGGTCGATGTGGGATCTTACAATCCACCCCCCTTAGGGGCCCGACGTCCTCGTCGACACACTCCCACCACACGGCAGAGTGGCTTTGATACCAAATTGTCACATCTCGAGATCGGCTCCGCCGTAGCACGATATTGTCCGCTTTGGGCCCTCCTCTCTGCCCTAACAGTTTTGTTTCTGGGAGCTCACGAGCAACTTCCCAGTGGATCACCTATCCTGGGATTGCTTTAGTCCCCAACTCGCTTAACTTCAGAGTTCCCATGACTCCCAAGCCAGTGAGCTCCCAAAAGGTCTCATGCTAGATGGATGCGGGCATGTACATATAAGGCACATCAACCCCCTCTCCGTTGGTCGATGTGAGATCTTATAGTGGTACTTATTATTTATTTGGGAGAAATGGTTATTTTTTGTAACCCTAAACCCTAGTTATAATGGAAAAAAGAATTAAACAACCTTGCGAGACACATCAAAAACTATCGTCGCGCAAAGCCCTCTTGCGAGACGCAGCGGAACACATACGTCGCTCAATGTGTGATAGTTTTTTGCGGCTTGAGGGTTTAGGGTACACCCCTTTTGCACGACGCCATACTTTCTACATTGCGCAATGTATAATATTTCCTGGGATAGGGTTAAGGGTTTAGGGTTTGCGCAAGTTGTGATAATTTTGGCGGTTCAATAGTAAAAAATCCATTGCGCGATGTCAGTATATTCTTACGTCGCGCAAGTTGTGATAATTTTGGCGGTTCAATAGTAACAAATACTTTATGCGACGTGAGTATATATTCTTACGTCGCACAAGTTTATACGTTGCGTGACGTCTTTGGTTTTTTCATCGCTCAAAAATCCCTTGCGCAATGTCATTATATTTGTACGTTGCGCAAGTTTCGATAATTTTGGCTAAAAATATTACCTTGCGTGACGCGTTTGTTTTGTCGTCGCACAAGTGTGCGAAAATTTTGGTGCCCCAGCAAATTTCAATAATTTTGGCGTAAAAATATAACCTTGCGCGACACGACGCCTTTTTTGTTGTTGCGCAAAGGCTTTTTTTTTTTTTTCCTCATTACTCCTTCGACTCACAGACCATCCCTCTCCTTCTACCCCTCAGATCCGACCCCTCTTCCCTCTCGTCCCTCTCTTCGAACGACGGCCTGCCACTCCCCCTACGTCACTGGTCTCGTTCTCTCCGAGTCTCCCTCGAAACCCCCTCTGGTAAAATTCCCAACTCTAGCTCCAATTTTTCTGTTCATGTTTGGATATTTTGACATGGTTGCGTTTTTTGTTCTGTTCCTGTCTGTAAAATTTGACATTTTTTAAAAAAGTTTTGTATAATGCTGTTTAGATACTTAGACATGAAGACATAACATTTTTTTTTTTTTTTGGTTCTGTTTTTGTATACTGACCAAAGTTTAGATACTGCTCTTTTTAAAAAAAAATTTGTATAATTGTTCAACGCTTTAATTTTTTGTATAATGCTGTTTGTATAATGCTTTCATGGATGTTCAAGTCTGATATTTAGATACTGCTGTTTTTTTTTTTTTTTCTCTCATTGCTCATCCTGTTTAGCTTGGCAACCTACTAGTTGATGATTTGCTGGGGGCAGCTAAGGCCCGTTTGATTAATGTAGTGTAGTCTGTGTGTTTTTTCTTTTGGGGTTTATTTAACCCCCTTCTCTCATAAAAAAAAAAAAAAAAAATCCTAAATCCAATTTAAGTTCAACTTGATCCGTAGAGTGTGTTTAGCTTGAATTATGTATCCTAGACTTGATTATGGGAATAAATTTTTTGCTAAAATATATTATCCAGGAATAGAATATGTTATGGGAAAGGCATTTGTTGTATGCTTATAACTTTTGTCCTTCGTTTTGGCTTAGGAGTGGGTGGGGTGTGGGGCTATCTGTTTCATGAAAAAGATGGGACATGCTAAGTGTAATTGACCCTAAAGTTATTTAAAAGTCTAGATTACTTGCCCATTTGATTGGGAATAAGCTATTTGTTAAGACCTGAAACCGTATGTTTGTATACTAAGCTTGTAATGGATGAAATTAAGTCTATGAGTTCTCTGTCAACGTATAATATATTAGTTAAGATTAGTCTGATGGTTGGTTAAGAATTTTTTTTTCTTGAATGGGTTCCTAGTTGTGCAGATGTCAAATCTTATTAGAAGTCATAAGGCGGGTGACGACTGCACAGATTTCACCTCCCTTGGCTTCTGCGTCAGTTGCCACTGCTCCAGTACAGGTCGACCACTTGACGGTTGGTCCTAGGGTCTCCCATGCGCCGGCCTCATCAGCGTCGTCAGTGGCTCAACCTATTAGCGCCAGGCGTCGTCATCGCCCCCCCAGCACGACCGACACAACATCGACAGACGCTACTGGTGCGTCGGGGTCACAACCAGGTAAAGATTTCCTTGAACTCTAGCTGTTTTGGACCAAGATTTTAGTAGGATTTGCTATTTAACGTTAATTTTATATTTCTTTGCAGCCAAGAAGAACACTAGGGGGCCTTGTTGCCAGTTGAAGACGGCAAAGGTCACCTAGGTGACCAACAGTCGTATCAACATCGGATACGACGAGCGGCATTGGGCTGCACCAACGGCGGAATTGCATAGCTCATTGGCCTACAACATTGGTCACGTCGTTCAGACCCATTGCCAGATGAAATGGAAGTCTTGGAAGGTCATGCCTGACGATGAGAACGGAGGTGCGCGGACAGTTGTCGGTATGTATCCTACCTTTGAATTGTTTTTTTTTTTCAAACTTTATATATTTCTATTTACTTAATGTATGTAGTTAATTTATTGCAGACGAACTACAATTTAGAGGACCTCGACGACGAGTCGTTGGCGTACGTCAACAAACTCTTTGCAGAGAGGTACAAGTAGTGGAAGAGCGACTTGCACCGCCATTTTCAGGCATTTGATGATCTGCAGGTTGCTCTTCAGGAGGGTTGCCCGAAGGAGCTTGAGGGGCGAGAGGATAGTTGGGCATGGCTTTGCGGTCATTTTCAGGAGGCTAATTATGTGGTATTTTTTTAATATTAAGTTGAAAATTAGTACACGTTTCTTACTAATGTTTATTTAATTTTTTATATTTCATTTCAATTTCAACTAATATGTTTGATTTTTTGTATAACAGAAGAAGAAGAAAGCAAATAAGGGCAATAGGGACAAGAAGACTCTTCTCCACCATTCAGGTTCCAGGCCTTTCTCATATAAGATAGAGGCGCGACGGCGGGTAATAATAAAGTCGTTTATATTTAATTTTTACTATGTCATTAATATTAATTTGTTTTTTCATACTAACATTTTTCTTCTCTTGTTCAATTCTAGGGGGGGTCCAAATTCCCGGAGATCGACGTCTTTCGCGACTTTTATGTTCGACCTGGGAATGAGTTGGCTGAGTCCCTTCATGTAAGTATTCTTTAATCTTAATTATTATCTTACACATTCAAGTTTCATGGTTATTATATGAATGTTTTAATTAATATTTTATGTTATGTTAAACAGACGACGATGATGGAGAAGAGCTAATTGGTTCTTCAAAAGTCCGCCTCCCAGCTTCCTCCTGATACTCCGCTCGAGTCCATGGATCCTCCACAGGATGCGGGGTTTCAGATCCTGGCGGAGACCTTGGATCAGACTCTCGGGAGAAGGCCAGGGACATATTGTCGAGGGATGGGGAATGCCCGGCGGTGAGAACCTAGAGGCCCTTCATCGTTGCAGTCAAACAGTCAGGTGACTGCTTTGACAGCAGAGGTGGCCGAGCTTAAGACCCAACTCGCCTCATATAGTACCCAGATGTCACAGATGCCACAGCTTCTAGCAACGATCGTTCGGTCCGACATTCCATTCCCGGATGTTGGTCCCTCGTCCACCTCCGAGCCCCTCCAACCCAAGCATGGCCACCACACCTCTGCCCTTCTCAACAATGTCCAGACCTCCGAGCCGCATTTGCAAAACAACCACGTAGATTTTGAAACATTGTTTGATTAGTTTTTTACTTTCTTAATTACATTTAAAACATTTCTCTTGTACTATATACATTTATATATATATATATATATATATATATATATATATATTTTTTTTTTTTTTTTTTTCTCTTCATTACATTTTGCAATTTCATTTTATTACAAAAAAAAAAAAAACAAAATTATTTTTTTTACAAAAAAAAAAACGTAAAATTAAAATTAAATCAAATATATTTTATTTTTGCGCGACGAAAAGTTTTCATTGCGCCAATTCACTTTTTACAAATTTAAAAAAAATGTAAAAATATACTTTATTTTTGCGCGACGAAATTCTTCGTCTTGCGAAAAAGAAAAAGCAACTAAGCCAATTTAGTTGTGCAACAGACATCGTCGTGCAAATGTTTGCGACACGAACAGTGCTCTCGTCCGTACATTTCTGTGCGACGAATGTGAACCGTTGCGCTGTGTACACGAGACAAACTTGCTCTCGTCGCGCAAAGTTTTGAGAGACGTATATTTTGTGCGACGAAGGTTACCCGTCGCTCACTTTGTGCGACCAATTATAAAACTTTGTCGCGCTGAAGTTTGTGCGACTAGATTGTGTTTTTCGCAACCAAATCGTCTTTGTCTTGCAATTAGTAAAATGTAGTAGTGGAAAGTTTGAGCAAAACACATCATTTCATTTTAAATGAAACTCATATACTAAGACGACATCGTTTTAATGAGAAACCCAAAAGGAACAGCATACATCTTCTTCCTGGTGCATCTTCTTCCTCACGCATCCTCTTCCTCACGCATCTTCTTCCTTGTGTAGCGTCTCTGTGCCAGAAAAAGTGCAATTCTAACTAGACACACACCTAAAGGAGTCTTGTCGTAGTATATGCAATTTTTAGCTACCAAAACAGGAAAGTCACTTTGAGACATTTAATCGTACAAATGGTGAGCACCATCAGAGGGGCAAATTCCGACCTCTCCAGGTGATTTTCCAGTAAGGGGAAGTGCAACTGCACCTCCTTGCTCCTTAATAGATCCGCCACTGGTTATGATACAGATAAGGATCGTCTCAAATTGGACATAAACATTAAAAAGCTGTTGAAATACAGATATTTAGCTAGCTGTCAAAGTAATATCAAAAGTGAGCAACATATGTGTTATAAAAACAATGCAACATGTGTTATACGATGGAACATGTGTTAAACGATGGACATGCTCATCTAGCAACTCTTGTACTATACTATGAGCAACCTAGCCTATTTCCTGTGGGTATTCGACACTTGTTGCCGGAAGATATAGTGAAGCCAATCATGTTGTTGTCTAGATTTTTTTTTTTTTGGTTTTGTTTTTAGTGGTACTTTTTATTTATTTGGGAGAAATGGTTATTTTTTGTAACCCTAAACCCTAGTTATAATGGAAAAAGAATTAAACAACCTAGCGAGACACATCAAAAACTATAGTCGCGCAAAGCCCTCTTGCGAGACGCAGCGGAACACATACGTCGCTTAATGTGTGATCATTTTCGCGGCTTGAGGGTTTAGGGTTTAGGGTTTATGGTACACCCCTTTTGCGCGACGCCATACTTTCTACGTCGCTCATTGTGTGATATTTCCGGGGATAGGGTTAAGGGTTTAGGGTTTGCGCAAGTTGTGATAATTTTGGCGGTTCAATAGTAAAAAATACATTGCATGACGTCAGTATATTCTTACGTCACGCAAGTTGTGATAATTTTGGCAGTTCAATAGTAAAAAATACATTGCATGACGTCAGTATATTCTTACATCACGCAAGTTGTGATAATTTTGGCGGTTCAATAGTAAAAAATACTTTCTGCGACGTGAGTATATTCTTACATCACGCAAGTTTATACGTTGCGCGACGTCTTTGGTTTTTTCGTCGCTCAAAAATCCCTTGTGCAATGTCATTATATTTGTACGTCGTGCAAGTTTCGATAATTTTGGCGTAAAAATATTACCTTGCGCGATGCATTTGTTTTGTCGTCGCACAAGCGTGCAAAAATTTTGGTGCCCTAGCAAATTTCAATAATTTTGGCGTAAAAATATAACCTTGCGCGACGCGATTTTTTTTTGCTAAAACATATTATCCAAGAATAGAATATGTTATGGGAAAGGCATTTGTTGTATGCTTATAACTTTTGTCCTTCGTTTTGTCTTAGGAGTGGGTGGGGTGTGGGGTTATCTGTTTCGTGAAAAAGATGGGACATGCTAAGTGTAATTGACCCTAAAGTTATTTAAAAGTCTAGATTACTTGCCCATTTGATTGGGAATAAGCTATTTGTCAAGACCTGAAACCGTATGTTTGTATACTAAGCTTGTTATGGATGAAATTAAGGGTCATAAACATTAAGGGTCGTCTCAAATTGGACATAAACATTAAAAAGCTGTTGAGATACAGATATTTAGCTAGCTGTCAAAGTAATATCAAAAGTGAGCAACATATGTGTTATAAAAACAATGCAACATGTGTTATACGATGGAACATTGTGTTAAACGATGGGACATGCTCATCTAGCAACTCTTGTACTATACTATGAGCAACCTAGCTAAAAGAATCTATCAGCTTTGTTTTTATTTCGGAAGAATCTCTGAGCTAGAGCCACCAATCGAAACTACAAGTCTCGCATCTTCATAAAATCCCACCTATACATATTCTGTGAGTGATTAGTTACTACATTGATATTTAATTTATATATATATATATATATATATATATATATATATATATATATATATATATATATATATATATATATATATAAATTAAATTTCAACCAAGGTCTAAAATATCGATAGTATCAGAAATATCGGGTAGTTCAAAAATACGGAAATTTCGATGGAAATATCGGGACATTATCGATATCAATAAAAATTGAATTAAAACCACGGAAACTATAAGAAAAACTCGGAAATTTTTATTGAAACTTTGGATGATGTTTATTTAGTCAATTATCTATTAGTTTATCACAAAAATTGGAAGGAAATGCATTGCATGTTGGATTTAACTTATTTAAGTTGATTATATAACGAGCTGACAAACACTGTGAGTGTAGAAAATATGTAGTAATTAATTAAAGAAGATTAAACACCCCATAATCATTTATATACAATTATTTACTACAATATTTTAAACTTTATACATTGCATGGTAAGATACATGAGTGACTTACTACCACATAGAGTTCCCCTTTGCATATTATCACAAAAACATAAGCAATATGGGGCTTAAGGCGTTGGAGGAATGGAATGGCAAGGGTTTGAATCCCTTTGTGTGTGTGCTTTGTGTTTTTTTTTCCTTTTTTTTCCATTACATTGATATTTTCGATATTTCGATATTATATAGCAATATTTTGACAAAATATTGTTGAAGTGTGAGCGAAATTATCGACATCGATATTTTCCAATATTATCAATATTTATACAATATGTGTATGGATACGTTTCAAAATATCCGTGACTCGAAAAAACGATAATATCCTCGATATTTCGTTGATATTATCGATATTTTAGACTATGATCTCAACAAACTAAACTAGTCACTCACAGAAGAAGTTGATATACATGTGAACCAAAATAATGGGCGATGCGTAGAGGGAATGTTGTTACTTATCCAACTAACTAAACTAATCACTCACAGAAGAGTTTGGTATACATGGGAATGCCAACCAAAAATAAATGGGCGATGTGTAGAGGGAATGTTGTTATCCATGCAGATCCTGCCTATACAGAGCAGTAAGATGGCCACAAACTTGATATAGCCTATAGCAAACAGTCAATTAGTTTCTAGCGAGATATAGCCTATAGCGAACAAAAGTAAATGGCCAAGACTTGATCAGGTTGAAAATCATTGAGAGGCAACAGTCAAAACTACAAGTCTCCTCGTCTTCATAAATCCCACCTAAATAAAATAATCACTCACAGAAGAAGTTGATATACATGGTTATGGAGGGAATGCCAACCAAAATAAATGGGCCCATGTGTAGAAGGGAATGTCAATATCAAAATAAATGAGGAGATTGATATGTTATTAATAGGGAGTATTAATTATAGTTAAGGTAGTTAATAAAATACTTGAAAATAATTATAAATAAAATATGAAGGTAGGTGTCATATAACGTAATTTAGTTAATAATCCTAGGAAAAATCTAAACCCTATAGTAGTTGTAAGAGTCTATATCGAAAGAACTCTTCTTAAAATAAGACTCTCGCTTTGTTTAAAAATCTCACTGAAAAAGTATGTTGTTATTCCATGCAGATCCTTTCTTTTGCCTATAAAGAGTGGTTAGATGGCCACACACTTGACATAGCCATCAGAAAAAAGTCATATTGCTTGGAGGTAGAAATAGCCTATCGCAAACAAGTAAGATGGCCCCAGACTTGATCGAGGTTAAATCATTGAGAGGCAACAGTCAAAACCATCAAATAATTACATGTTCTCAAAGTTTTCAAGTAAACTGAACTAAAATTCATTTATATGGCATCAAAATAATTACATTGTCTCCTATACAATAATATTAAATACATGTTTTGTTTCACTAATCTTAAAAATGACAAAGTATCTCAAGAATTAACAACTTGAAACATAATCTCCTATTTAATTGTTGAATTTACATGAAGCACCATCCCTTTTACTCTTGCAGCTGCTCGAACGAACGACGCAAATCCAGCGTGGATCCTTGACCGGTTAGGATAGTTTTTCCTTGGATTTTGGGGAGTTTTAAGTTTCCTATTCATTGTATGAATGTACTATGGTCTATAAATAGACATTTTAGTGCTAGGGTGCAAGAGAGAAAACAAGGGAGGTTTGAGCCAGGGTGAAAGAGAAGAGAGCTAGGGTTTGTAAGACAGTAAATGTTGTTCTTCATTGTAAACCCAAGGGGTTTCTTTCATACTAGTGAATTTCTCGGGATCACCAGAGAGGACGTAGGCACAATGCTGAAACCTCTATAAATTCTTGTGTTCTTTGTGTGTGTGTTTACTTCTGGTTGGTAAGTGTGCTTTATCTTTGCGTAGCTTATGTGTTGTATTTGTGTAGTCCATCAACGAAAAGGTCTTGCAGTGTTTGCGCATAATAGTCCAGCCTACCAAACGGGGCCTTAAACTTCACGTGTGGTCTTGTTTTGATGTTTGTCTCCAAGGACAGATCCATGCTTGGACTAGAGTGGGTTCTAGCCCAGTGTTGATTTTGGAAAGAGACAATTAGGCTTAGTTGTGTAAACTCAATCCAAAAAAAATTTAAATATAGCCCACCACTTTTTTCTAGAAAGCAGCCCACATCTACAGCCAAATACTTTAATACTTTTTTTTTGGTAAAAAAAAAGGTGGCAGGAGTGTTACGTCTCCGAGCCGGGCACAAGTTAAGGGAAAGCTCTCCCCAGGGGGATTTATTTACACAACTTGTGTGGTGTAGCCCGTTCGAACCTTGGACCTCTTTGGACCCTTACATGGGTTATTTCCACTACACAAACCAACCCCTTGGGAAATACTTTAATACTTCAATTACGAAAGTTTCTGTTTCTCTCTCTCTCTCCTCTCTCCTCTCCTCCTCCCTCCCCTCTCCTCTCTCACTCCACCGCTCCTCTCGCTCCGCCTCCTCCTCTCTCTCTCTCTCTCTTCTTCGTTTATTCAGCTTTTGATTTGGCTCAAATAATGTTTATGTGTGTCTCTCTAATTTAGTTTTTTTCAAATTTATTAATGGTGCTTCTTTTGGAAATTTTGAAATATGGACCTCCCTAATTAAACCAATTCGTTGAGCTAAAGTCCTCGAGCTTCAAATTGTTCTTCGTTTGAACCTTTGAATTTTGGTTTTTCTAGATTTTCTTTATTTGTTGTAGGTTTCTTTGTTCACATATCTCTTTGAAATAGTATTATTTTTAATGAATTCTAAAAATATTTTAATTTGAAGAAAATATACTTAATTAGTCAAAAGTATACCCCTTTCATTAATCTGAAGGAAATATTGTTTTATATATGTGTTTAAAAATAGAGCTTATAATTGATATCCCAGCAAAAAGAAAATAGCCCACCCTGTAAATTTTCCGAGGGTCCGTCATTGTCTGTCTCCATATGAATTTATTTTGCCTTCACCCTTTGAAATAGCCCAAAAATAAAATAAATATTTTTATTTTTATTTTCGGATTTCTTTTAGCAGATGTTAGATTCAAACCAAAAGACTTATCTTTTTGTTTGAATTTGAACACGAATAACTGTTATTAACTGCTATTTTGAAGGGGTGCGAGTCTGTTATAAAAACAGAAGTCCTATGCCATAATACGATCATCTTTTTATCCATCTCTTACTGCATTAAAATTTACAAACTGTATTGGAGAGAAACACACACCATCGTTCGCCAGAATCCAAGGATCCGGTGTTAACCCTTGGATTATAGATAGTTGAATCCTGGGGATAGACGCCTATTGAACTTCAAAGCACTGAGAGGAGGCGAAATTCTGTCTTTAGGACATTGCCAAATACGCAAGCCTCTATCTACAATAAAAGGTCCAGTTTCCTGTATTTACTTTTGTTTATAAGCTTATATTGATTTTGTAGTTTGCTGCTATCTACAATATTGAATAATATATTATCATTGTTGTTTATAATATAAGTCATTTACTGATTTTCCTAACAATCTTGGTACCGAACCCTCGTAGGATTACCCCACCGGCACTATGCAATGCTAGTAACCAAATCCCGCATAGGTCCACACCACTAGCACCGATATTGTCCTCAACTTAGCCACCTAAATCCAATAGATTTTCTTTTGATTATTATAGGTGTGGGGTTTTATCCTAATGGCCTTGAGGAGTAAGCAAGCAGCTTCTATGGCAGTTTTAAAAGTCTGAGCCTTTATGTTGTAGGTGTCCCAGATCTGACATCATAATTGTTAGAAATTAACAGCCTTACCGACATAAGAAAGTTCATATTCACGACTCTATGAATGATCAATTATGAGTATTGGCGTCCACTTTAATATAATAACCAAGATTACAGCACTTCCCCTCACATAAGTGTGTTTGTCGAAATATATTGGGAAAACTCAAAACTAGAATTGTTACTGAAGCAAATCGACAATATCACAGATATTGATACTTTATTTATGCCATATCAAGACTATGTGGGCTATATGCTATTGATATAATGGTGGTGAAGTTTGGCTCACCTTAAGGATGCGAAGGGAGAAAGGAAGGAGTGTTCTCGGCAAGAAAGTGATCGACCGCCAGGTCATGGAGATCAATCAATTTTGTACAGACAGCTCCAGTGTGCGAGACATGAACCAGTGATCGATCACACCGGTGATTTGCTGCTCGGCGTGTTGATTGATTTGAAGGCCATTGATGACCGACAAAAGTGATATGGTCATGCCATGTCAATTAATGAATATTGCCACGTGGATTCTACTTTTATTTATTTCACTTTTTCAATAATCCTTCAAACCCAAAAAATGAAAAATAAAAAGTAACCCTAGCAGCGTCGCTGGTCTGAAGCCTCACGTTCGTTCTCTACTCTTCCTAACATCTCCAACCCTCTCTTCTTCCATCAAATCTATAATCCCAATCCTCCATTGTTGGAGACGAAAGAAAAAACAAAGCACCATAACTAGAACATGGAGTAGAAGAGGAAGCGGCATTACACACATTGAAGGAATGTTGGAAAAAATGGCTCACATTAAGTATGCAAGTGAAGGAGGAAGCGACCGGTCATTTTGAAGCAGATTCAAAGCTGGAGGAGAAGCTGGAAGTCGTGAAAAGCGACCGCTCGCAAGGTGCAAGCGACCGTCGCTTGCAGGCAGAGTGTAAGTGATCGGTGACCAGTAACGGACAACTGGTCGCCATCCTGCTGTGCTGTTTTCTTCCACGCCGTTTTCAAGATGATTCACATGTGTTGGTTCCCTACCTAAAATCCCTCGAAGCCTCTAAGGTGTGTTATGGGTTCTAGGAAGTCTAGCAAGTGCTGGAAAGCTTGGGGCACCATTGAATGAGAATTGTTGACTAGTTTCAAAGAGTACCTACCCTATAGCTCTAGATAGGATGGCTGAAGTTGAAGCTATCAATGCCTAGCCTTTGTTCTGCCCAGGTTGTGGTCTAAGTCTGGAAACCAGGGAAGAACGTGAGAGGAAAAGATGGAGCCTTCTCCTAAGTCAAGGCTTGTGTATTAAAGGGAAGATGAAGCAAGACAGCAAGTGTGTGGTTTTACTTCTCAAGGAGTGGACAAGTAGCTGGGAACTAGTGTGTCCAGAGAGGTTTACCTTACCAAGGGAGGAAGAGAGAGAGGGCAATTAGTTCATGTTGGAGCTGAGTTGGGTCTTGAGAGTCTAGATACCAAGGAGGGAAACCCAAGTATGAGAGAGTATTCACAAGTGCATCAAATTGTTTGAGCAAGGGGTGAGAGAGAAAAGAGAGCTTGGGAGAGAATAGAGTTCTAAGGGGGTTCTGTTTAAACCAAAGTTGGAACTTATTCTTTCATTAGTAAATTTCTCAAGGGGATCACCAGAGGATGTAGGCAATTGCTGAACCTCTAAATACTTGTGTACACTTTGTGCTTAATTGGTTTCTCAAGTGTATGTGTGTATTTATCCATCATTGTGTGTGTCATAAGGTTCATCAACAACAAGATCATTAGGGGAGTGAGGGAAAGTTTTTTGTCCATTTCACAACAAGGAACTCATCAAAGCTAAGCATATATAAGCCAGTGAACAGACAAGTTGAGACGATCTGTGAATTCAAGAATAATCATATTGAGTTGACACTAGAGCACCCAGTACCCACCAGACAATGATGGATCCAACTAATTACGCTAATCATATTTTTACAAGAATTGTAGATTCAAGAAACAGAACTAAGAGCTGGTCTCAATCTTCAACTTCTTTGCTTTTGGAGAATAACAAGTAAACCAGCCTGACCTCTAGCTTGGGTTTGCTGACGTTAGCAGTTTTTAAAAAAAAAAATCTAAAAAAAATATTAAGAATTTCAGAATTTTTTTTTAATAAATACTTAGTCATATTCTTCATTTTCCCACACCAAAACTCTACACAAATTCCTCTCCTCATATCTCAAGTAAATAGTGGTTGCCATGGCAATGGGTGAAAACACCACAACCTTTTGCAATGGCTCCCACTATTCATGTGAATAGTAAACAGCCATTGCCCTTGCCCTTGCCCTTGCCTTGCCCTTTGGCCATTGTAAATGGTGAAAGTGCTCTTAAGGAACTCCAGGTCTCAGCAACGACATGGAGGATAGGGGGTTGGGTAGATTTGATGGAGGAAAGGAGGGTGGAGACATTAGGAAGATAATCGAACCAACGTCCAGGCTACAGACAAGGATGGTAGGGTTATTTTTTATTTTTATTTTTTTTTGGGATTTACGGATTAGTGAAAAAAGAGAAATAAATAAAAATAGAATTCACATTGCAATACTTTAATTGACACGGCAGACCGCGTCAGCTGCCACAGAAGGGAAAAAGCTAATGTGGGTCAATTTTAATGTGTCTAAGTGTATAGCATTATTGAATTGAAAACAACAAAAATCAATAAGGGGAAAATGCAATGAAGATGGTACAAACATCTAAAACGATTATGAGAGATATCATCAAAGATCGAAAACCGCATATCCCTCACTAATTAAACGACACTCGGATCAGAGAAGCATATGCAAGCAGATCCTCATTGCGTTCAATTATGGCCATGTGTTCTACTTCCAAACTCAACAACGCTTCTATGCCAACGCCATCACTCATGTCCATCAATAAAAGTTGTATCTTGGATTCCTGCTAGAGAAACTCACCCATGATGGCTTTCCCCAACCAAAATCGGCTTGGTAGAATGAAAACCTGCACCAACTGGTGCAACCATAGGTCTCAATGCTACCTTCATTATGAGATTCTTAAGCCCTTCGATGGTTTGAAATGCAGCCTCACCACTAAATCCGTTAGCATACTTTTCTTTACATTCCTCAATGCCCTTCCTCAACTTATCAACCAAGCTTTCAATTTCCACTTCACTTTCCGTAGTCATTGCTGTACAGAACGAAACAAAGTTCCCCAATATGTTTTCTGCCATGGCAAGCCCTGATATTTTCCTCATGTTCACCGCGTGAGTCCACGAGGATGGTTTTATAAAACCCATGTTTGATCTCGATGCTTGCAATGCGCATTTCCAAATGAGCGCAGACACCACTTCACACGCGTAGGATTTGGCACTGCGGCACTGGCAGCTTTGGACTTGAGAGCAGCAATTTTTGAGGCATCAAACACAAACCTCTTGGTTATACAGTTGTCTTTAATCAACTCCATGATCGGTTGGGGTGAATTGAAGACATCTTGTGGTGGGAATAGAGTAGCTGCAACACCAAATCCAGCAGGAAGCAGAACTTGATCACTAGCAGTACTTGAGCCAAGGGCAATTGTAGCCCAGCTTTTGATGAATGTGCTGAGCATAGAGGCATCGGCGACCTTATGTGAAATGCTGACCCCAATTGTCAATCCACCGCATTCAAACAAGTTGACCTGGACTAGTAGAAGATGGCCTGCTTCAGCTTGTTTGGATTTTATTGCAGTTGGAATCAACTGTTCCAGGATCCCGAAATCGGGTTTTTCCAAAACTTTCCGTATGGGACAGTTGAGTTGGGATTCAATAAATCCAGCCCCACGGTCATTGCAGCTGATTGAAACATTATATTCGAACTCCCCCGCAAAGGGGTAGAATTGGGTGAGAGCTTCAGATAATGATGTTTTGAGAAGCTTAGATCTTTCAGCAAACAAGGAATTGCGATCAATGTTGATGACCACATCATCACTAATATTGTTGGGGTAGAAGAGAAGTAATGGGATATACGTTTCAGGTTGTAACTGATCAAAAACAGAGAGACTGGAAGTTCTAAGGTGGTTAGGAGTTGGAGAAGATGGCTTAATTGTTTCTTTGCGAATGACCTCAACTTTGATTTCTGAAGTCATCTTTTGTTTCACACTTGAGAGTTTCATTACAAAGACCTCTATTTAAAGACGCAGAGTCACCACGCGAGTGATTTAGTTTAGTTAGGTGGGATTTTATGAAGACGAGACTTGTAGTTTTGATTGGTGGCTCTAGCTCAGAGATTCTTCAGACCAAAAAAAAAGCTGACAGATTCTTTTGTCTAGGATTTAAAGGCTCTCATAATACAAGAGTTTGCTAGATGGGATTGTTTATTGGTTTATAAATGTGTTCGGTAGGATTTAAATGCTTGCGGACAGATTCTCTCAGGACATAACCGGACAGATTCTATAACACATGTTGCATTGTTTAACACATGTTCCATTGTTTCTATAACACATGTTTCTCACATTTGGTATTACGTTGACAGCTATCTCAAGAATGTCATGAACTTGATAAGAAAGGTTACATTATAGCACTACCAAGTTCATTTTCTGGGATGAACTTGCCTGAAGATATCTCCTTTTTCCCACTTTTACCAATAAAGTACAAATAATAGGTGTTACGTAATATTTTCTTGTCATGTTAATTTATATTGCCGAATATTTATGTTTTGTAAACTCATTTGGGCGAATATTCATATTTTGTAAACAGAAGGTAAACAATCAAAAATAATTCTAATTCATAGCCTAATAACATAAATATCTTTAAATTATCTAAGATTATTTGACATTAGAACACTAGTACATGTATCACATATTTTCCGATAGAAGGCAAATGGCACCAATGATACAAATAAGGCTTTTATTTTATTTTATTTTATTTTATTTATCACAAATGGTTTATGATGTTTGCAAAATTATCACCTTTCAATCTCTGAGATTTGTGAAATTATCACCTTTCGTCTCTACCTTTTTTATGACACTAATGGTCCTTAAGATTACCCTCCACACATCAAAATGGTCCATGCCGTTAGCTTCTGTCAAATTTTCTGTTAAATTGTTGAGGTGACACATGTATAAAGCCCGCACATCCAATGGTATATAGAGCCACGTGACTTTAAAAAATAAAATATATTTTAAATATTTTAAAACTTCAAATCCATAAAAAAAATCTTGAAAAAAAATTATATTTTTTTAGGAAAAAAAAACCCTGCAGAGCAGCTATCCCTTAACCAAGGCTTTGCCACCAAACCACATTGACAATTTGGACCCACGACAAACAAAATCAACAGTTGTTACTATTTTTTTGTTCACTGTTGGCATCTGTAGTTACCTTTTTGGGTGACTAACGCTGCACTTACTAATTTGGACTTCGTTACATATGAAGCCATATTCTCACCATTTTAACAAGATTAGTGACAAACCAAGGTTGACTCTCAACAGCATCTAAAAGTACTTTTATATCCAATCAACTTCAGTTTATACCTATTTTTTATTACGTATTTGACGAGGCTTAAATCTTTGTTTGTGTATTAGATTATTAAAAGTAATTACAATTTCTATTTGGTATATATCTTACTTTTTATTTTCCCCAATAATTAATTAATAAACTATACAGCCATAAATATATTAGAGTTTTTATTGATATCTGGCCTTGATTGCAATTTCATTACAATTCAATAAACAATGCAATAAAGATATTGACTTTGATTGCAATTTCATTACAATTTACACACATAAACTAAACTAACAAAGCGGATTGGTAAAACAAAAACAAAATATTCAATATACTGTCAGTTGACACTCACTTAAAATTAAGCAAAACTAAACTAAACATTCAAACAACTTTAAATATAAAAAGGTTAACAAAACCAACAAAGCAAATTGAAAAAACATGGTGACAATCGCAACGTAGCGGTCCAGTTATTAATATGAAGAAGATAGTCAATGAGTAAATTTTAAAAAATGATGGCACCCAACCAACCCAAATGGAAAAGAAAAAGAAAAAGAAGAGCATCAAACCAACAAGGGAAGATTTGATACTTGTTTAGAAAAATCCAACTGCAAAATGTGATGGAGGGAGTGGTGGGATTATGGAGAAGGGTTTGTTCTGGTTAGAGACGTAGCCTACAGCCATGGTATTTTCTTTTTAACGTTCGCTTGTGTGAAAAATCCAACCCACTAGTCTTTTTCTTATTTCTTTATTGAACCAAAATCAAATAATCTTCTTTTTTTATATTTGTTAATTGGGTTTTTCTATACATATTGTTTTTTGCTGCGTTTTATACGTATTTAACTGGATTACTTTTATCATATAAGATTATCCTCAAATATTTATTGCAAAATTACTGTTAAAGTGTGAGATGGTTTTATATTTACTATATTTAAATCAATAGTCACCACTCTTTAAGAGTTTTTATCAAAAATAGCCAAAATTTACCCTCCACTTTCAAAAATGTCTGTTTTTATAAAATCTTAGTAAAAGAAACTCACCTAAATAGATACAAATGCCCTTAAAAATTAAAACTCACATAAACCTAAAAAGTAAAACCCTACTACACAAAGTTTGGAATCACACGCACCTTAGTCGAACTATTGGTGAGCATGCATGTTTGTAGCCTTGGTTGAACCTTAGTCGAACTATTGGTGAGCATGCATGTTTGTAGCCTTGGTTGAACTACTATTGAGTGATCTTTTTCTTTCTGCATATTTTGGGCTTCTTCGTGCAGTTGCTTCTTTCTTTTAATTGTTTCTTCGTTTCTTTGGCTTAGGAGAAATTGAAATATTCATCAGTTTAGGTGTGTTTTGATATTTTTTTTAACAGGTTATTTGGCTTCCTTCTTGTTGTCATTTGAAATTCTTTTGTGTATTAAGCACTCTGATTGTATATTCTTTTGTGTATTAGGGCTTGTTTAGGAGTGCTTCTGGAAGGGCCAAAAGCGCTTTCTGATAACTAAAAGAGCTTCTGACAGTGTTTGGCAGAAAAGTTTAGAAGCGCTTCTAGGTCATAAAAGGACTTATTGGAGAAGCACCTGCTATGTGCTTCTTCAAGAAGCACTCTCAAGTGCTTTTCAACGAAGCATTTTAATTTTTTATGAAAATTCAAGATTTTTATGATTAAAGCGCTTTTGTTAGAAGCGCTTATTAGCATAAGTACTTCCAAGAGAAGCAGTCCCAAACGAGTCCTTAAGCACTCTGATATCTCCTCCTTTAGGCTATAAGGAAAGGTTTGGTAAACATATACCCGTAGATATTTTTTTAACAGATTTTATTGGACACCTACGAGTTCACGCATCAATTTTCTTCAAAGTCTCCTACAAATTTACGCATCAATTTTCTTCAAAGTCTCGATTTTTAGTCAGATATCAAGTCTATATCAATAACTAGGACTCAAATATATTGGAACTTTTTAAGTTTATGTGAATTTTAATTTTTAAGGGCATCTATGTCTATTTAGGAGAATTTTTGGCTATATTTGAAAGATTTTATAAAAACTGATATTTTGAAAATGGGAGGATGTAAATTTTAGCTTTTTTATTTTTATTTTTTATTTTATTTTATAAAAACTCATTCTTTGAGTAAAGTGTGAGATAACTAGTCACAATTAATAATGAGTAATAAGCAAAGCCCTTGATCACTCATTCAAATGTCACCCAACCTACTTTGTTAATTTATAAATGTGACTATTGTCTTTTTTTTCAGTGACCTTGGCTTGGAGATGCCGAGCAGCTCGAAGTTGTACCAGCACTTGTCTCTGACAAGAGCCTAGACCTCGACGACTGTACTTGACGCGATCAAAATACACACAAGGAGAGGAAAAAAGAAAGAAGAACAGCTTACAACTCAAAGCATACAACAACGAACACATAACAAAGAGAAAACCAGCAGCAGCAGAAGGAATTTCGGAATATATAAGAGGAAAAAAAAAAAACAAAGTGGTACTTGTCAGCAGCAGATTCTGGACCACCTTCTCTTCTAGTAAGATCATCTTGTTTCATCTGGGACTGGTTGTGATTAGAATCTTCATCATGAACATGATGATGAGCCTGAGCTTGAGCCTTTGGAATATTATGAGCACTGGAAAATAAATCCACAGGCTCTGAATCAGCAATTTTGCCTCCTTCAAGAGGCGTCCCATGCTTGTATGCAACCCTCACAGCTTCATCCTCGTTCAGCCTCGCTTGTGAAGTCCCATACTTTATGTCATCTTTGCTCTTTGCCATTTTCACTTGCATCAGCTAGCCCTGTGTCTAGGGTTTTTGACCTGCTTTCGTTTCATTTATAAACTCTGCTTTGAATCACTACGTGGCAGATTGGCTTAACATGGGAGTGACAAGTGTATAGTTAAACTTGGCACGTGTCTTGTTTTTCTGTATACATGAATTTATTCTGCCTTCCATCTGTGAAACTCTCTTCTCTCTTGATGAATGGCCAAGATCAATTCTTACTGTCCCTAAGTTGATAATATTAATGGTCAAGATCGATTCTAGCCTCCACAAGTTTGTGTACGTTGCTGTATGTCGCGTGCTTTAGGTGCCACAATGGCTAATTAAAATTGATGCTTGGTCATGAAAAACTGTTTGTTTTTTACTTTGAGAAAATTACATTTTTGTCAATAACTAAGTTTCGACTGTTAACAATCATTCACAATGGTAGAAATAAGCGTCATTGTGCCAATCCAAGAAGTTAACAAATAAATTGTGTTCGATACACAGATGACATGGCAAACTAACATTAGCATTCTCCAATAAGAAGACTCCTATTCTTTCCCACCCTTCCTGGATTGAGAAAGAAAGAAGAGCGACAAAACACACACTACAAAGTTAAGGTGACATTATAAACCTACAAAATCCTCATCAAACTTATAATGCTCCTTTTTTTTTTCTTTCCCCAAAGCAAAACTTCATTCAAACTGAGAAAACCATGTGCTCTTGATAATCACTCGGGAATTATTTGCTCATTATCTGCATCGCCTTCTGTCTCAACTTGAGGCTTCGAAGGAGCTTTGGCACCAGGAGGCTGCTTATTCTTGATCCCACTCACAATGTCATCGATTCTGAGAAGTAGGCAAGCAGCTTCTATGGCAGTTTTAAAAGTCTGTGCCTTCACGTTATAGGCATCCCATATCTGACATCATAATTGCTAGAAATTAACAGCCTTACCGACATAAGAAATTTCAGATTCAAGACTCCATAGATACTCAATTATGAGCAATGGTGTTCACTTTAGTAGTAACCAAGACAACAGCACTTCCCCTCACATGAGTGCTGTCCAAATATATTGGGAGAAGCTAAACTAGAACTACTACTGAAGCAATCGACAATATCAACCAGAATATTGACGCTTTATTTATGCTAAATCAAGACTGGGATAATATGCTATTGATAATGGGACATATATCAATAATATCGACACCATATCAAGATGATTTCCATATAAGGGATACATTTGAGTACAATACTACAGAAAAGTGTCCTATTTGAGAGCTTTTCCCAATATCAATCGGCCAACAAACTTGAATATTGAGATAGTGAAGGAAATAAAAGAGAGTAAACACTAGAAAGCCAAAAAGATATCCACCTACCTTTTTCTCTTTCACATCAGTTATCGCACCAGTGTTACCATCAATGCCAATCCATGCATTTTCACCATTTCATGCTATTGAAAAAAAATTGTGGTTAGGATATAAATGATGCATCAGATGACAAGTCATAGTAAAACAGAACAAAGCCATACAGAAAAGATTCAAACCTTTCCCTGCAACGCCGTCATTGTTCTAATCACATTCACCCCGCAATTCTGAGCCAAAGTACGTGGTATAGCCTCAAAAGCAATAGCAGCAGCTTCATATGGCCACTGTTTTACCATCAAAACACATGTAGCCATAAAACTCCATTAAAAAGCATGTAAAGTGAAGCCACAGCTAATTCTTAATCTTAAGTATGTCAAAGAGCATGTGAAGTGAAGTGACAGCCAGCTAATTCATAGAATTTAGAATTCTACTTCCACAAGGAATTATTCTTGGACCAAATTTACACAAGAAATACCAAACTTTTGGATAAGGAAAGGAGCTTCTACCTTTTCTATACCTTCTACAGATGAACTCTTTTGCTTCAATGTAGCAGATACAGTTAACTCTGTAGCACCACCACCAGGAACAAGTTTCGGATTCTTGAGGATGTTTCTTGCTACAGACATGGCATCCTATGACCAGATATAAGGGAGTAAATAACAAATTTCAGCATACCATATTTATTCTAAGTAATGGGGACCAAAAAGTAAAACCACTATACCTGCAAATTCCTTTCCACTTCATTTAAGAGATCCTTACTAGGACCTCTCAAGAGTAAAGTACATGCTTTGGGCTCTTTGCAATCAACGATGAATGCGAAAAACTCATCCCCAATTTTCTTAACCTCAAATAGCCCAGCACCAGTACCAACATCAACTCTTGCAATTCATCTGGTCTGTTAACAATTACAGCCCCACAAGCCTTGGCAATTCGGTTATTATCTGTTTTCCGCAACCTCCTGATTGCACTGACACCGGCCTTGCTAAAATAATGGCATGCCAAGTCACTAAGCCCCTTTTCGGTGATAACCACATCTGGTTTAAACTTCAATATTTGCACGCATAGGCTCTCGATGTATTCTTCTTCCAATTTTAGAAGGACTCCCCAGTCTTCTTCTTTAAGCAACTCAGCATTTGTTTGGTTCTCGCCTTTCTTATATTCAAGAGGACAATCAAGAAGAATGATGCGTGGGTTGACAATCTTTCTTCTCATTTTTCCAGGTGCAATAACATCTTTGTTAATCATTACTCCTTTGAGAACCACTGAATCTTCCAACTGGCCACCAGGAACCTTCTCAACCTTTATGTACTTTTTAATATCCACTTCCCGCAGACCCTGGCCAAGGTCCACCCCTACTATTGTGGTAGCATCAAGTGCTAAATCCTAAAAGAAAACCCAACACATAGCATACCAATATACGGTCAGATCTGAGAGAGACAAAGTGTTCAAACTTCCTGATTTTTAGGTTCACAGTGATTGTCACTACATACAGGGACATAAATTCAAGTTTGGAAGTTTTTATTTAATTGAAGAGTTTGCCAGTTTACTTTTATTCTGAAGACCAGTTTAATTGATTTTTTTTCAAGTTGATTCTCAGTGCCAAGGACGCTCAAGCAAGTGCAAGACATACTATAAAAGACAAAAATGTTTGAAACTATGAAATCAATGCCGGAGCTTTCCACCTAGAAGAGGATGCAAAGTCATTCTCATACAGAATAAACTTGCATGCATGAGTGTCATTAACTTGAATGCTCTTAAGAAATTTTGGAAACATAAAAGACAAAGTAATGTTTATCTTATTTGTATAACAAAAGAGAAAAACAAATAGAAATGCTGAAAGGCAAGAATTCAAATTAGAAAATCCATGGTTAAAGTTCATTTTGTGGTTCAAGTGTTTCACGTTTTGGGGCAATATTGAGCATTTTCCTTTAAAAAGTTTGTCAGTATGTCCTTCATAGGCCACTTTACAGTCTACATAGATGAAGAATCATAATACTCATAATCCTTTAAACAAGAGGAAAGACCTACATACAAAACCTTTATTTAGACAAGCACTTACAGCAATTAAATCCCCAAATTGACTAGTGAACTTTGTACCGATACAACTTTTGACCAGCCCCAACATTGTTGCACCTGCCACGTAAAGCATACAGAAGTTATATTCCAGTACTGCAAACTGGACATTTTAAAAACTCATTACCCAAGGCAGATTATTAGTACGAGTAGGATATTCAAATCAATGACAGGTTTCCAACAATTAGCAGTGGATGTTATCATAACCGGCACTGAAAGTATTATTCTGCATGAAGCTATAATTGCAAATGAGTAGAGGTTACAGCTACAATTGCAAATGGGCATACAACTATGCACATTCCAAATTCAGTACATATGAAGCTAACATTACAGAAATGTAACAGAGGTTACAGCTACAATTGCAAATGGGCATAGAACTATGTCTGTCCAACTTGGCTTTTTCCCTTCTGGTGCTTTAAATTTGAAAGTCTATTCCCCATTTTCTACTAAGAAAAATCTAAGGCTGCAACATCAAACCCAAAATGGATCTAATTGAGCACAAGGAATAGTACCCCTGAATTTATTTATATACTGATGCATGACATTACATTCTCACATAAGTAGATTAACTAAGAGCTTGAGACCTATAGTCTGGGCACCAAATACAAATACAACGTAGATAGAGAATTTGATTATGAGTGGACAAGAAACTAGAGGAACTTACGATCCTTCACATCAATGGTCATTGCTATTTTGTCAAGAACCGCAATAGCATCCTCCAGAGCTTTGTTGTATGCTACAACCAAAAAACAGAAAATTTAAAAATAGAAAAATAGACAAAAACAATACAGAAAAATAAGTCACACATCAAAATCAAATCCAAAACTATAACTGAAAGAAAAATCAGAAAGGAATATGTTATCATAATTTCTATCAACTTACCTCGGCAAATGACAGTAGGATGATAATGCTTGTCAATAAATGCTTCTGCAACATGGAGCATCTCACCAGCTACACCAAAATTTCATTCCAAATGTAAGACACGGAACAAACTTTATATACATATATAATGCTTTAACATATCCAGTAGATAGAAAGATGCATAATCACCTTCCTCCAGCATACTAAATCCAGTGATATATATTAATTATTTTGCAAGTTAAACCTAATTCTGTATATCATCAACTTATTTATCAAGCAATATTTTTTCCTTCGCCAGATAGATTTAACAACTATTTACCAAGTCTAAAATAAAACTCTCAATAGAAACAAGATTGAACAAGAATATACACCAATAAGTAATAAACATATTATAGCCCATAAGTGAACAGTGAGTTGTTTATAAATAAATAAAGCTCAAACCATACCAAGGACAATGACAGATGTAGTTCCATCACCTACTTCTTCATCTTGTGTGCGACTTAGTTCAATCATTGACTATCATCACAAATTTTAAAAGAGCAAAGGTAAGAATAACAAGAAAATTAAAATGAGGAGGGGGGTCACATACAAAAGTAAGGCGTCATGGAGAAAATTTTATGGTAAAACACAGGGGGAAAAGAAGCAGAAATAACGGAGAGTAATTTTTGCATTGAAAACAAAATTAGATCCAGAAAGGAGTATTTTGAGATAAATATCATGCCTTTGCTGCTGGGTGTGCAATATCTAATTCACGCAGAATGGCATTTCCATCATTAGTCACCACAATTCCTGTTAGCAATGAGGGAAACAACTTTGTTAGCGTATTGCAAACTCATCAAGAACCAGACACAAGCCATAGACCCATGAAATAGATACATGAGGCAACCAGTAACATTAATTTTACTTAATTGAAAATAGAACCACCCTATAAAAACAGTAAAATAACTTATGGGATACAAGGTAATGCAATTGCAGCAACAAACATACTGCCACCTACAACAAGGGCTTATTTGGGTCCTAAAATTTGTATACTGCAGACAAAAGGATTACCTCCACCAGCATCAAGTAGCATCTTGAGCATCGATCGAGGACCCAAGGTTGTACGGATTATGTCAGCAACGGCCTGTCATTATCAAAATGCTTAACATTTTCATGGTCATGAGACCCAAAATACTAATAATCTGAAAAAGTAACATTTTTATGCTTAACATTTTTATGAAAAAGTTACCACAAGTGAAACACAAAAATATTTTCTCATAAAGAGCATCCACAACTGAGACGCTTAAATGCTTAGCATTTTTTCATGAGAAAATATTTAACATTTTCATAGTGAGAAGGCTAACACTCATGTTAACCCCCAGCCATTAAATTACATTGAAAACAAATATTAAAACACACATTTCAGATGAATTTCATATCAATTCAGTTTTAGGTATAAAACATGCAATTAAAACAGCCTCTTTTTCAGTAAGTCTTTCACCCGGTACTCAGCTACATAGACCAAAACAAGGCTCAGACACTACAGCACATGTAAAATAACTCAAATTTAAAGAGTATTTCAAATTTATCTACTCCATTAACATTAGAAAACAAAACCCATTTACAAAGTTATTGGATTCTCCAATAAATTTATCTCCAAGACTTCATCACCAAAAATATTATTTTCCCTCGAAAGAACAAAACTATGGATTTACACTCTCACACAAAATCAAATGTTTGGATTCATAAAATGGAGTGCCCTTGATCATACCTTTGATGCCTGGATATTACCATGGTGCACCTTAGTCCCAGACTCACGCTTCAATGAATCTTCTGCTCAAATCAGTTGAAACAAGCAAGATCAGTGAAACTAAGCAAATGGGCTTTCAATGTAACTTA
>BJCG01001467.1:0-41396 GCA_005406145.1 Prunus yedoensis
ATTATTCTATACATGATGGTGAGTACACAACGACCCAATCTATGACCAAGTTGATCCAAAATAAGTTCGTTGACAAAATTATTATTGGGTGTGTGAAACTTTTCTCAAATTGAGCGCGGCTGCATTTGAATGGAGACTAAACACGACGTTACAACCTCTATTTATAATCTCATCTCTCAGTTTCCATATGGCTGATCTGTTTCAGCAATAAAAATATTATTGTTACAAAGGAAAGGAAGATCATCAAATAATTCATGTCAGGAACCTATGCCTCCTCCTCCTCCTCATCAGCTTTGGTCGTATTTTTCTTGTATGTTGCTGCTTGCTGCTCTCTGCTGCATCTTTGGCATAGCAGAAGCTCAAGCCACCACTGATCCATCTGAAGGTCCCTTTATTCTCTCCCTTCTCTCTTAATCATAAGCTTTTTTATCTCTTTTAACAAGACCTCAGTTAATTTCTCTCACGCTAGCTAGCTCTTCATCATGACAAGTATATATTGGTTGTATAAATTATAATTATATTCGATATGAAATTCGTGCAAGAACGAGTTTAATTCTTTTTTTCAGACAAACAAGAAGTAGTTGTTATGGCAAGTTTTCTTTTTTGGTCAAGAGTTGTCCAAAATTTGGCTACTTAAAAAAGAAGAAGTCCTTTTAGACTTTTAGGATTTAATTGTTAATTACACAAAACTATATGATTTTCTAAGGGAAAAAATGTGCTCTGTTTTGTAATTTTTGTTTCCGTATCAAACAAAAAAAAAGTGCTTTGGGCCTGCTTCCTTGTTTTCTTTTTGTTTTTTGGTGTCCATTTTTTTGTGATCAGAACTAAGAAAATGCCTGTCCTGTTATTTTGTTCATTTGAAAGTGATGAATACTCATTGTAATTGGCGGTGCAGTGAGAGCTTTAAACTCAATCTTTGCGCAATGGAAGATTTCGGCGAATCAGCGGCAATGGAACACCACCGGTGACCCTTGCAGTGGAGCAGCCACAGACTCCACCAACTTCAACAACAACGATTACAACCCCTTCATCAAATGCGACTGTTCTTTCGACGCCAACTCCACTTGCCACATTACCCAACTGTAAGCTTCTTTTTACCCCAATACCATTCTGAAAGAGCTTCACTTTCTTTGCCTTCAAAATCCCACCTTTCGTTGTTTGCTTATCTGCATTTGCAGGAAAGTTTATGCCTTGGATGTTGTTGGTGTAATCCCAGATGAGCTATGGACTTTGACTTTCCTTTTCAATCTGTATGCTTTCTAATTTTCTCTGCCTTTGATTAGTTTGCGTAATTTGCTAAATGCCCAAGTTGTCATTTTTAAGTTTCCTCCATTTTCTTGCAGGGATTTGGGTCAGAATTACTTGACAGGGCCTCTCTCTGCATCCATTGGAAATCTGACTAGCATGCAATACTTGTGAGCTCATCTGAATTTATTTGAAAATAATGATTCCGAATTTTTGTTTTTGTTCTTTTTAATTTTTTGGTATTCATGATTATTATCTCAATTTTGATTTTAAAATAATAGGAGCCTTGGAGTTAATGCATTATCAGGCGAGCTACCGAAGGAACTCGGAAATCTCACTGATTTGATATCATTGTAAGTTTTCTTGTTTTGTGTTCTGTATACGAAAATATTCCCCTGCCAGACAGTCTGCCATTACCCTACAAAATTGGACATGAAGTCCCTGATCCAAGTGTGTTAGTTTCTGTACTGCTCAATTCGATCACGTACCTGCTGTTATACTTGGTTCCTGTACTTAATCTTAATTATCTTATCTGAACCTCTAAAAGACAATATTCATGGAAATTTTTTGATTGATGACTTGTCAATTTTGTAGCGCTTTTGGAGCAAACAACTTTTCTGGTCCTCTGCCATCTGAGCTAGGGAGTTTATCAAAACTAAAAGAGATGTAAGTTTGATATGTTGTTCATTTCCTTTTCTGTATGCAGTGCGAAATTCGAAAAATCTTTTCAGGATATGGTAGCAGGACTTGAATTTTTTTTTGCACAACATGAATATTTTCTACCAAGACAAGGTTCTCTGGATGTAACAGGGCCTCTTCATTTATAAAAGCAAAAACATAGTTGCACCCAAATATTCATTTTGCCAAGTTAAAGTGAATGTATACCAATAGAACCGTCTTAAAAATGGATATGATACCTCCGTTACTTAGAGCTGGGGAATATCATTTCTTTTGATATCTCAGTTACTTTATTACAATATTATATTGTTAGTTTTCCACATTCATCTGTTCTTTACTGATGGCTTAGCAACTATTAACTCATGATTATTAAAAGATGTAGGAATAAATTTATGATATTTCATTATTGTTTACCTTGGCAGGTACTTTGATAGTTCTGGAGTTAGTGGCGAAATTCCATCAACATTTGCTAATCTGCAAAACTTGGAAACACTGTAAGAACTTTAGAAAAATGTTTATTTTCTCCGGATAAAAAGGCTTTTATTAATAATAGGAAAAATTATTACTTTAGCATATATTAGAAGAATTCATTTGTTTGTTGCAGTTGGGCATCGGACACTGAACTGACTGGCAGGATACCTGACTTCATAGGAAATTGGTCAAAGCTTTCTGTCTTGTAAGATAATCTAAATAAGTGCTTTTCTATTTCCATGCAGTTGCAGTTAAATGATAATAGGTTAAGTCTTTATTTAGATTTTGTAAGCTCAATGTTTTTTTGAGAAAAATCAATCACTTCTATATTCCACTAATTCTTAGCGAAATAATTTCTTAGGAGGCTTCAAGGAAACTTTTGAAGGTCCTATACCAGTTACATTTTCCAAGCTGACTTCTCTGACAGAGCTGTGAGTATCTAGTTCTACTCGTCAATTTTTGGTTATTTATGAGTATATAAAACTAACTATCTCATGTTTGATATGACAATAGGCGAATTAGTGATGTATCCAATGTCAACGGGAGCTCATCTCTTGGATTTATTAAGGATATGAAGTCTCTCAGTATTTTGTAAGGAAAATCTTTCTTGCTTACGTTTGAATCTAGTATAAATTTATACAACAAGATCATACTTCTATTTTCTAGTTTGTTTTCCTTCTGAATCTAATATGATAACCTTGGTTGCATATCCCGCAGAGTGCTGAGGAATAACAATATTTCTGATTCAATTCCTTCCAACATTGGAGAATACCAAAGTTTGTCTCAGCTGTAAGTGTTTTTGGTGATGGGTGAGCATGCATGTTGGGAAAACCCAAGGGGCTCAACATGGAACCTTGTTTTTTTTTTCTCCTGAAGTACTGGCGTGGATCATATCCTAAATGCAACCTTGTCCTCTTTTATAAAATAATATATTTGAGGTTTACTAATATTACCATGAGGGTATTCAATTTTACCAGTTTTAGTTAATCAACATGATGGTTTTTGTTTTATAAGAATTTTTAGTACTAGCTGCTTTTGTCTTAATGGACATAACTGGGTTATTCTTTTTTGCCCCCAGGGATTTGAGCTTCAACAATTTAACTGGACAGTTACCAGGCTCGCTGTTTAACTTGAGTTCACTCTCCATTCTGTAATATATCACTCCCTCTTTTTTTTTATACTCCTTCTGAATGTACGCTTAAAGTTCTGGGGCTTGTATTTCTGTCTTCATAATTAGGTTTCTTGGAAACAATAAGTTGAATGGTACCCTGCCTGAATCTAAAAGTCCGTCTCTTCTCAACATGTAAGTATATCAGCCTATTTACTTTGAGCATCACTGTAATGCTTTAAATTTGAGTTTTCTTTACATTTGATAAAGTCATAACTGTGTGGATGAATGGAATGCATTTACTCTGGGTTTATCTGAACTGTACAGTATCAGCTTCTACATGAACTTGAAGGATTTTGAATGGCCAACTTTCTTTTTCCAAGTTTTTTTTTTGAGTGACCCTGATACTAGATGCTAAAGGTCGACTTTGAGTTGGAGGTTTATACTAAATACCTAGAACTAAGCAAACAACTTCAGGGAAGTACAGATTTATATGCAATAAGCTACAATAAGTCATGAACAGATTTTGCTCACCACTAGAGTCATTTCACCTAGGCTACTTTGTAACAATTTTAGTAATCTCGAATTGTTTGAAGTTTTTCTTCCTGCAAGTTGATTTGGAGACCATTCCTAGTCCTGCAGTCTTTTCTGTCATTCATATTTTTTGTCCTCAAGACATGGATACCCATTCTTGCAAAGCAAAGCTCTTTTAGGTTCATGAGGAAACACAGAGAAGTTGAGGTTTTATATTCAAATTAATATGGAGCATAAATCACAATATATGTATGAAAATAATGATCACAATATTGTTATGTTAATTGTATGAACTATGTATTTGATGATTTTTCTCATGATATGCATGCAGAGATTTATCTTACAATAATCTACTGGGGAGCTTTCCTTCATGGGTCAACGAAGAAAAGTTACAGCTGTATGTTCTTGATATTTCACTATATACTTGGCTTTTTCTATTTCTATTCATATAAATTTTTTCTTTTAGTTTAATAACTTTGTTGTTACCTCTTCGTATAGAAATTGCTAGGTCTTTAGTGCCATTCTCAACAACAGCCCTACAGATTTTATTTTTGCAGGATGGGCTTGCTTACACAATTTAGTTGAAACTAACACTGCGAGTTTTTTGGGTGTACTTTGTTTTCAGTAATTTAGTCGCCAACAACTTCAGCATAGAAAGTTCAAACAGCAGGTGATTCTTTGGATCTGCAGCTCACTTAGTGTTTTGAACATTTTTGATAATGGATGTGAGAGTTGCATGTCACTTTTAGAATGTATATGTGTCATTGTTTGATTCTTAAGTATGGTAGTTGAAGTTACTAGTGTAACGCCACAGTCCAGCCTTCATCTGAATGGGTGCACTACTAACTTGGATCCTGAATCGAATCCCTCGTCGGTTCTGTACTCAGGATCCTGCTATCACTCTATAAGGTCAATCTAATGACATAATGATGCAATGGAACCTAAAACGGTTAGGTGGCAACTTTTACCAAAGCGGACAACTATGTCATATTGTAGCCCATTTACTGAATCTTCATGTCATGGAAAGCACCTAGAATTCTGGAGTTAGGAAAATCATTTGTCTTCTCACTTGAAGATAATTTCTTATTATTAGGGTAGTTGTATTTTAATTACGATTAGTCATTAGGTGCTCAAATAACAATTTTAGTTCTTATCTCTTTCACTATTCCTTTTTGTCTTTTTTCCCTGGGTGGATTGCACGGGCAGGGGACTGAGAGAATGTTTATTTCTTGTTATCCAACAAATAATTGACATATTCTAAGTGTTTTTTTCTTCTGTTTTTTTTTATGTATTTCAGTGCACTACCTTCAGGGTTGAATTGCCTTCAACAGAACTTTCCTTGCAATCGTGGTACTGGACTCTGTAAGTATAGTCAGAGCTTAGCCTCTTTCTGTGGTTATCCTTCCAAGCAGGATATGTGTTAGAATGAAATTTTGCTAAAATGTATCACCAATCAACGATCACATTATTTGGTAGTAATACGAGGAGTGTACATGATGAGAAAAGAAAATGGAGATAATTAATAGCGAAATAAATCATAGGGCGCAATATTTAGTCCCATTGTTCTATTTTTTGGGGCAATTTTCTCGTCATTCCAGAAGCGTTCCTCTGTGAAATCTGATTCTTAATAATGCCCAATTATGTAAAATGTTAGAAGAATTAGGACTGAATCAGATCTCTCTGAGGATCCAATCGGGTAGGACCGGCATTGGGTAGTGTCGTTTGTTAACTTATATTTATTTTTAAGTTTGTGATTTACAAGGAGAATGAGTATGCCTGTACAAACTATTATCCTTTCATTGCCTGAATCTGAACATACTATTATATGTACCTCTTTGTATCTTTGTGCAGATTATAACTTGGGGATAAAATGTGGTGGTCCTCAGATTACATCTTCCAACGGCATTGTGTATGAGAATGAAAAAAAACCCTTGGTCCAGCTACATATTTTGTGACTGGCACAAGCAGATGGGGAGTTAGCAATGTTGGATATTTCACTGGGAGCAACAATCCTCAATATACAAGTTTCTCATCATCCCAATTCAAAAATACTTTAGATTCTGAGATATTCCAGACTGCAAGGCTTTCAGCTTCATCACTTAGATACTATGGCTTGGGCCTTGAGAATGGTAACTACACTGTGACCATTGAATTTGCAGAAACAGCTATCCTAGATTCTACTACATGGAAAAGTCTTGGAAGACGTGTATTTGATATTTATATCCAGGTATGTATCATCTCAAGGAAACTTTTCCTTGTTTAAGTTCATAAAGTTTAAAATTATTTGGTCATGACTTGGGTTTGTCATGGTTTCAAAGAAAACATTTGAACCAAAGCAATTACTTTTAAGTGTGTATAGCAAATTTAATCGCCCTTTTCATCTCTCCTCTCTCTGTTTTCAGGACAATCTGTTTTAAAGGATTTTGATATACGGAAGGAGGCAGGTGCATCTTTCCAAGCCGTACAGAAGGAGTACACGGCTCAGGTTTCAGAGAATACCTACCTAAATTCATCTCTTTTGGGCTGGAAGGACTTGCTGCATACCTGGGCAGGGTAATATGGACCTGTTATTTCAGCCCATCAGTGCTACACCAGGTAATGATGTTCAAATTTCAGATATGATTTAGGAGTTTAGCTTCTAATGTTTCCCCAAAGTGGTGCCATGCTGTTGACTACAGAGCTTTTCTACAGATTTCATACCTACTGTCAGTAACAACCCCCCAACTAGTAAGAAGAATAGGACTGGGCTGATTGTAGGAATCGTTGTTGGTGGTGGAGTTTTAATTCTGATTGTGGCTGCTTTCTATATTTTCCAAAGAAGAAAAAGGCCTAACACAATGGACGATGAAGGTAAATTGTTACTTTTTATCAATGCAAGTTTGACTTATCAAAAGGTGTCTGATGATTGATGCAAGAGAAAAAGATATTCTACTTTAGGCATCAATCGGTATTAGAGCATCCTTTGTCTATCACTTTTCAGTTCAAAAATTTAAACTCGAACTCTTGTGTTTCTAAATGTGATTCAATATTGTCGTTGGGCAAGCCATCTGCGCTTCCCATACTAAACAAAAAATGAGCTGCATTTTTGGGTGGCCACTCCTATGTTCCAAAAAACATTAATAAAAAAAAAATATCCATGGGTGTTTATAAGTAAATCACTTTTACACGTTCCTTGCTGTAAAGCCTACAAGCTACTAAAGCAGATGCAAACTTGAAAAAAAAAATGCAAAAAGAAGCAAACTGATTTCTGGATAAACAGGCTCACAAATATAACAGTTGTTATGCTAAATATGCAGAGCTGTTTGGGATAGATATCGGGCCACTCACTTTCAGCTTTTCGGAACTGAAGTCAGCTACAAATGACTTTAATCCAGCTAATAAGCTTGGGGAGGGAGGATTTGGACCTGTCTATAAGGTAAGTTATTATTCTAAACGACATGTGGCTGCACCCATGTCAGTGCCTCAGTATTTACTAATTGATACAAGCATAGAACTGTGACATCTATCACATATGCCTGGATGAAACCATAGCCTCTTGAAGCATCATACGTTTTCATCCTCGTTTCTGATTTCGTTTTTCTAAAATTTTCTTCTTATGTCCCTGTTAAAAATGGTCTCCATACTTTTTATGGGCTCGCACTGGCCAGTGTACTTCTCACAATGAGACCATGTGTAGTGATTGGTAAGATGCCAGCCGTTTCAATTCCAGTAAATAAATTAACCTTGTATGTAGAAGTGTGTATGCCTGTCCAAACCATCAAACTCATTAGCTGCTGAAGTTTCATTTTCACGAAAGGATATTAATAATATATTATATATACACACATGTATATGTATATATATATTTCTCTAAACATTAATGAATTTTGTAAATAGGGAACACTTAATGATGGAAGGTAATTGCTGTGAAGCAATTGTCTGCAGCATCCCATCAAGGAAAGAACCCAGTTTGTAACTGAGATTGCCACTATCTCTGCCGTGCAACCAATAACCTAGTGGATTTGTACGGATTCTGCGTTGAGGGAGATAAGCGACTCCTTGTTTATGAGTATCTAGAGAACAAACAGTCTTGATCAAGCATTATTTGGTATGAGAATACATTATTACTGTTTCATGTAGAATATAAAAGTATAAAGATTTATAATAATGGCTTGTATGCGAAAAAGAAGTTTGAATATTGATTGGTCAACACGTTTTGATATATGCTTGGGCGTCGCAAGAGGTTTAACTTATCTTCATGAGGAATCAAGGGTTCGGATTGTGCACAGAGATGTGAAGGCTAGTAATATCCTGCTTGACTCTAATCTCATCCCCAAAATATCAGATTTTGGTTTAGCCAAGCTTTATGATGATAAAAAGACCCACATCAGTACCCGGGTTGCAGGAACAATGTAAGCTCTTAGCTCTTAAAGATTTAGAATCACCTTACTTATGTTTTCAAATATAGCTCTTCATTTCCTGTTGTCTATAATTATGTTATGTCGATAAGTAGTACACGGCGGAGGTAGAGTTTAATATTTAGGGGGGCCACAAGCTTAGAACTATGGGATTTTTTGTACAATCTATACTACACTCCTTATACATTCAAAGAGGTGAGAAGATGGTTGGGGGGGCCCAGGCCATCTCAGGCCTATGAATAGCTCTGATTGTCAATGATGCAGTGGATATCTTGCCCCGGAATATGCCATGCGTGGACACCTTACAGAGAGAGTGACGTCTTTGCGTTTGGTGTTGTGGCCCTAGAAACTGTCAGCGGTAGGCCAAATTCTGACCCGGAGGAAGAAAAGATTTATCTTCTTGAATGGGTAAGAAATTGTCGCATCTAACACATTTGGACCAATACAGCTCACTCCATATCTTAAGGACCAATACAGCTCACTCCATGTCTTAATGCACTTTCATGGTCTTACTTCTTAGGCTTGGTACTTGCATGAAACCAAACGTGAAGTTGAACTAGTGGACTCCAGATTATCCGAATTCAACGAAGTAAAAACGAGTAATTGCTATAGCATTTTTGTGCACTCAAGCATCACCATTTCTACGACCATCGATGTCCCGTGTGGTGGAATGCTTTCAGGAGATATTGAAGTGGCGACTGTAACTTCAAAGCCTGGTTACTTGACTGACTGGAAATTTGAAGATTATTGGTATAAACAGTATGACTGTCGATATGTCAACTAAAGGAACTGATTCTAGCATTTACCTCATCGGCAAGTACAACCGTGGTGGGGGATACAAGTCAATTACCTGCAAAGGCCACTCAACCCATGCTTTACAATACTGTTAGCAATGGCAGCTCTAGTGATTGAGTTTTTTCTTCATTGTTTTTCTTGGGAGAGGGAGGAATGAATTACCATTTTTAATTCTTGTTCATATATGTAATTATATGTATAAAAAATTCTTATTCATTGTCTTTATATCTTATTCTTTATGTTTTTTGGTTGGACTTTTTCTTGGATTGATTGTGATGTTTGGAACCTTTTCTATGCTAAGAATAATTGGAGCTTTGCATTTTCTTCTGAAAAGCAATAGAATATGAGGCACTTTCAAATTCACAAGAGAGAGATCCCTACGCGGTCATACTTCAAAATTCCAGCATATCCCTTTTTGGTAGATATGGAGAGAGCTCCAGGAATCAAAAAGGCATTTTGGGAGAGCAACTGCCAATTTTCCAAATTTCCTATAAAAAAAAAAAAGGAATATCTGGTTTCTGAACCGCATTGTTTATGTGGCTTATTATTAATATTAATGGCTTTTTCCAAGCAATCATTGAAGATGAAATCAAGGAAGAAACAAAGAGAACCATAAACACAGTACAAGACGGGCAATAAACCCTGGTCTGGACAAGACAGAGATTCCATATGAGTTACTTAGCAGCACACATGCGAACGTGATGCATAATGCATATGCATGGACCCAGCTGGACATGACATTGAGACAACAATCCAAGGCCCACTGTATTTATGCATATCATGATCAGTCCAGGAAGACAGTGATAAGCCATTTAAGCTGGGGTAACTAGTCCAACAAATGCAATAAATAACTTATTATTGATCATGTTCCCAGAATTCCCAGAATTAATCACTACTGATGCTTTACATAAGCATCAACATTATCAATTTATCATAGTTTCAGAAGTTAATTAATTGGGATGGACCCCCAAAGTATATACATGTATATATATATACAGTCTAATTCTATTAAGGGATTCCTCAAATTTGGCCCTTAGGGTCCCTTACAAATATTTTTCAACAATCCAAACCATCTATTTTTTAAATCCACATTCAAAGATCATCCTTGCAAAAATTAGACAAATCAGAAACCGTTTCGATATCCAATTGTGTCTTAAAATCAATGAACATGGTGCTTCAGGAAGTACTAAAATTTCAATAATTCAATTGAGTGCTCAAATGATATCGGATTCAAGTATTTTTGTAGAGATGATTTTGAATGAATATATACAAAATAGACATTTGGATTAATGAAATACAATGCTGAGTGGGCTCTACAAAGGTGTCCCTCAAATACTTATTTGAGGAATCCTCATAGAAGCTCTAATATATATATATATATATATATACTCATAATTTCAGAAGTTATAGCCTCTGAGATACTCTCTCTCTCTCTCCAACATAAGAAACAATGGCAAATGAGTTAAGAACTCCACTAACTCAAAGCAAAGGATCCAGCTTCTGGAAAGCTTGCTTTAATGGAGCAAATGCTTTCCTGGGTAAGCTATATTTAAATTTGTTTCACTCTCATGTTACTGTGTTTCTATTTTGGAGGACTATTACAATTTATTTACCCTTGTTTGATTAATTTTTCAGGTGCTGGTCTTGTAACACTTCCGTATGCCCTCTCAAGGGGAGGGTGGCTAAGCTTGGTGCTCTTGTTTCTAATTTTTATCAGCTTCTCACAGCCATCTTGCTAAAGAAATGCATGGATTCTGATCCATCAATTACAAGCTACCTTGACATTGCTGAGCGTGCCTTTGGTAAAACAGCCAGAATCATAGTCTTAATTATTTTGAGCGCAGAATTGTACCTGGTTGCCGCAGGCGTCATAATATTAGAAAGTGACAGCTTGTATAAGCTGTTTCCAAAATTCGGGATCAAGCTCGGGTCGTTGTTCTGTGGTAGACAGTCATTTGTGTTAGTTACAGGTTTGATCATCTTGCCCACAATGCTGATCACTGAGATGAGTATATTGTCCTATGTTTCGGCCACCGGGGTGTTCTGTTGCCTTATCATTGTTGGCTCCATTGTGTGTGTTGGTGCATTTGGAGGTGTTGGGTTTCATGCCAGTGGAGACTTGTTAAATGTGGGGGCCTTCCTACCGCTGTAAGCTTGTATATTTTTGCTTTGCAGGACATGCAGTCATCCCTTCAATATACATTTCTATGCGAGATAAAAATCAGTTCAGCAAGGTATGCAGGATATAGACAAAATAATTTCCAATATTACATATATGTATGTGTTATGTATGTCTATGGATGTAACGATAAGGAATTCACAAAATTTACGGGCATGGAAGGGGTTTTGGTAGTTAATCCAAAGTCCATTTGGTGGTGCGATGAGGGTTTGATTTTGAGCCATCCTTTGATTTCAAAACTGGAACAGAACCCCATTGAGCCAAACAAAAGGACTGTGGTTTGGTCTTTCGCAAAATTTGCATATGTCTACTTTAAAACCGGCCTATATAGTGTAATGTTCTTTTGTCAGACGAATGTTAATGTTGTGTGCATAAAGATTTGATAACATGATAGGCATTTTACTTCAATTACTTTTAATAATCTAATCCTTCGTTGATTGATATGCAGGTTGTGTTCTTTAGCTTTCCACTCATGACCATCACTTGCATGGTAACCGCAGTCGCGGGCTATCTTATGTATGGAGATGGTGTCGAATCGCAGATCACTTTGAATCTACCAACAACAGAAGTGAGTGCAAGAGTTACAATATACACCTTCTACTTATTCCAATCGCAAGATATGCGTTGATGGTAACCCCAGTAGCTAATGCCATTGAAGGTGGACTTTCAGAAGATTACAAGAATTGGAGACCTGTTAAACTGCTATAAGGATGGCATTACTAGTCAGCTCCACAGTGGTAGCCTATGTTTTCCCCTACTATGAGATCCTCATGGCGATTGTCGGCTCGCTATTTACTGTTTCAGTTTCCTTCATTCTCCCCTGCATGTGCTATCTCAAGCTTTCTGCTTGCTATAGGAGCTGGAACTACAAGCTATTTGGCTGTGTAGGAATAATTGCATTTGGAACTTTAGCAGGTGTCTTAGGGACTTACTCATCGATTGTAGAACTCGTACAAGAGTATTGAATAATTGTACTGAACTTCGTCCACCAGAAATTGTCACACTTACGCATTTTAGCATTGAAAAAATAATATATATACTACAATAATCCATCACATGGCTTACATGAATAATGGGCTTGCAATCTAGCATGGTCTCATCAGCTGACTGTGAACCTGGTGGATGGTGGATAAAGAAGAGATTTCTTGTCTTATGAGAATATACAATTAGTTTCTCATCATCTCAATTCAAAAGTACCTTTGATTTCTGGTTTCTAAACCGCATTGTTTATGTACCTTATTATAAGGCCATCTCCAACCCAAATGGGGCTAAACCCAAATTTCTCATCTTTAAAATACAACTATTCATGTATTGCTCGGACTCAAACAGTTTTTTCCTCCAACCATACAGACTCATAATTTGAGTCCGCAATTTTATTAAATTGTTTAAAAAAATTAATCATTAATTTTTTTTTTCTCATTAATTTTTCTTGATATTATTTTTGTTTCAACCTTCGTGAATTAATTTTATGAAGATTTGAACCTAAAAAAATCCAAAATATAAATTTATTTCACTTAAAATGAGAATGAGTGCAGGACAGTAAAAAAAAGAACCAAAAGGAGCAGGTTCAAATACAACCATAAAATTATTTCACTTGAAAATGAGCACAAGAGCATAGCAAAAAACAAAAAAATTATTTCACTTTAAAATAATAATAAAACAAACCAAAACGAGCAAGTTCAGATACAACCATTAGATGCAAACGGTCAATGCTCCAGCGCATGCCATGTGTCCAGTTTCAATAAGTAAAAGTAGATGACTTTTGTCTTGATGCGCCTGCTCCTTCAAGTGGGTTTAGTTTGGGCCCCACAAAAATTATTGCATGGACTGGTAAATGGTCCCAAATTCCGCCTGAAAAACCAGCTGGGTAATAATTTAGCCTATTCCTACACGTGCTTTGGGGAGACTTTTCGGGCTAAAATCTCAAATTTAAGGTTTAGCCCCTTTGCATTGGAGAAGGCCTAAGTGTGGGTTTTTATCACTAGCTGTGAATTTTTCAAAGCTTTTATTTTAGTTTTCAAAATTCTCAAATCAATCAATGTGGTCCTTCATCATCGACTAAACTTTATAACATTACCAACTTTAAAGGTGTATTTTCATCAAATATCTCATCCACCTAAAATACTGCGTTTCCATAAAAACCCTGTAAATATTAATGGCTTTCCAAGCAATCATTAAGGAGAATTCAAGGAAGATACAGAGAGAACGTGAACTACAAACCCTAGTCTGGACCAGACAGAGACTTGTATACCTTGTCTGTACGTATTTCACATTGCTTGAATATGGTTACCATTATTGCTTTCTCTCTGTATTTTCCTCCTAATTCAACTACTCTGAAATGGTTAGTTTCCCTTTGGGATTTGAGTAGATTGCAGATGCAGCATTAGCAAGGAAAATACCATACTCTCCAATTAGGATAGGCTGCTTTCAAGCTGAATTAACTGGTCCCAGCAAGTACAAAAGTAAACTTGGAAAAGTTCAGGCTAAAACCAAAGTATACAGACTAGCAAAGAGAACTCTTCCTTAAAAAAAAGAGACTAGCAAAAGGCTTGTAGCTGAAGTGAAGAGAATTTACTCTTACATCCGAGATCCTAGGTTTGATTTCCTCCTTGGCAATATCGCTTGTATTCAAAAAGAAAAGAAAAAAGCAACCCTATTAAGCAATAATTGATGGTGGCTAGGCTAGAAGCCATTCTGGCCCCATTTTACCTATCCCCTCTCTGTCCCCTATAATTGCATGACACCTATCCATTCACTTAACTCCTCATATAACAGAGTTAACTTCTAACAAATTTAAAATAGAAAACTAAAAATTCAGGAAAAAACAAAAAGAAAACCCAACGGCCATAATTAATCCTTGTGGGTTGGGCACCCTGCCATTTCAACTGGTGGCATATTGCAACCCCAGTAGCTGGTGGTATATTGAGGGGACAATCGCTGTGATAGTAACCCCAGTGGCAGTAGATGATGCCATTGAAAGCGGACTTTCAGATGACTACAAAAATTGGAGACCTGTTAAACTGCTTACACAGATGGCATTACTGGTCATCTCCACTATGATAGCCTATGTCTTCCCCTACTATGGGACCCTCACGGCGATTGTCGGCTCAATACTTACTGTTTCGGTTTCATTCATTATCCCATGCATGTGCTATCGCAAGCTTTCTGCTTGCTATAGGAGCTGGAACTACGAGCCATTAGGCATTGTAGGACTAATTGTATTTGGAGCTTTAGCAGGTGTCTTGTGGACTTATTCATCTATTGTAGAATTTGCTATAGGAGCTGGAAGTACAAGCTATTAGGCATTGTAGGACTAATTGTATTTGGAACTTTAGCAGGTGCCTTTGGGACTTATTCATCTATATTTCAATTGGGTACTAACTAGAACGTAATGGTTAAGTACCGATTGATTCACTTGCTTGTCAATTTGGGTAAAGTGGTTTCTCTCAAGGTTTCCATTGCGTTGTGCTCTTATTTGGAAGCCTTATATTCATCCTTGGATCTGTGGTGATTTTTGAGTGCATTGCAATGAATTAAGATTTGGGCTTCCTTGTGCAGATGAATTTTGTTTGCACTCATATTTATCTGGAAGGTAATTGTGTCGCATATATGTTAGCAAATTTTGGTGATGATAATCGTGCCTATTACTAGTGGGACTGCTTACCTTCGGGATTTACCGCTTTTGGTAAAGATTTAGTGAGTTTTCCCATGTTTCGCTTTCTTTGATTTTGTGTGTTTAGTTTGATCCCATCCTTGGGGTTGGTTGGGTTTGGTCAGTTATCCCCCCTTTGTTTACTTCTTAATAAATTTCTCCTTGTAGGTTCCAATAAATAAAAGACCAGATGTGATGCTTCAACTTGTTTGATTTGCTGGCCATCAAACTTGAAGTGTTTGCTGAGGCATTTTGCCTCTTTTAAAGTATTGAGGTTAATTTTAAAATGGGATCAAACTAATTAATGATCATCAATCGCAGTAAGCTTATAATGAATCCAAGAACAACAAACAAATTATAAAGCATGCCAAGGCCAACAAAATGCAGTCATCCAAATTTGCTTCATAACTATGTCATTGTAAATTCCCCAAATTACAAATAAGCAGAACAAAACATTCTGCGGTCAATTTGCTTCCAATTTATCCCACCACCAATTCTTTGACAGAATCCAAAATCTTCTGGCAAAACCCATCCAAACCCAAAATAGACATGAATCTAAGAACCAACCAATCCCCCAAAATCTACCCCATTTTTCAAACTCCTAGTTACACAAAATAGCCCTTGTGATAACAAGTACAAAGCAAGACACTGTGAAGAAAAACAAAGTCACGAAGTCCCTAACAGACCACTTCCTCACCTCTTTAGCTTCAACTCTCAAACTCTTGGCCTCCTAAGTGCATCAACTTCCTTCAACAAATCAAATTCCAAACCCTTCTTCTTCAACTCCTCGATGCACTTGCCCAGAAGATTTTTATCCTCTTTCTCTCTCTCCAGAAGCTTCTCCAAGTGACCTTCCATGTCAGTCTTGTACCTTATGGCCCAAATGATCCCCAGAGAGAAGCAGAGAGAACAGAGTGACGGGATCCAAGACCGGCGGCACGCGAACCCATGTGGGTCCCTTGAGGAGGAACTGAAGAGAAGGATGAGAGCTGTGGAGTGGAAGAGGAAGAAGAATATGAAGAGCATTGTGATCTCTTTGCGAACTGAGTCGATTTGGTTCTCTTTCAGAGAGACCCTATTGAGGATTAGCTCTTCTTCTTTCAGCCATTGCTTGAGCAGAAGCTTGTGGCTTGGAGACTCTGCGATTTGGTGAAGAGGGTGCCAGGATTTTGGCTCCATGATTGACTGGTTTGCGTTCTCGTCGGCCATGGATTTGTATAGAAAGAGAGTGAGGGGGCTGAGTTGTTTTTTTTTTCGAAACGGTCGCGAGGTTTTCAAGTCTTATAACGTTCGAATTTTGAATAATTTGAATGCTGTATTTCCAAAATTACCCCTAGCGTGTGCAGGTATTCACGAGATCGCGAGCTGGTAACGGCTAGGAATTTTTCTGATTATCAGACATATGACGTCTGAAATTCCATGTTTGTCCCCTTGGAGTGGCACGCTCTAACGGTCATTATGAATTAAATAAGTGCCCTAATATTCTCTGCATGTTAATATATATATATATATATATATATATATATATATATATATATATATTTTTTTTTTTATAAAGGTTACCTCAAACAACATTCATGTTGTGAAAACTTAAATACAAGTAGTTTGATATCATCATAAATTTTGTCTGAAAAAAAGAAAATTTTCATTTTCAATAAGAAGCCATGGAAAATTCATTAGTCATGCTAAGTACTTGGATTCTCTCCTTGACAAAATTGTTTTTGTATTAAAATATCTCTCATCTATCTAACCATTGAAAGTTGATAAATGATATGTCAAAATTATTTCATTGGAATTCCAAAATGCCTCTTTTATCACAATTAACGATGATTCTTATATGTATCTATGAATCTATCTCTTTCATCACGTGACTTATTAAAGAGCGTGTCTAACCAGTAACACTCAAAAATCTCTACAGTTGAGAATAAGGCACTCGCAAGTATGCCACATTGCTCATGTAGCAAAGGTTTTCATTTATTTCAACCCAAGAAATGGTTTGATTGAAGTCAAACTTTGATCATGCCGGTAGTAAAAAGACAAACTCTCACCAGAGATGGACTCTAGTGGCTCACCTGGGCCAACCCACACCAAATAGTGACCCATTGGTGAGGTCCATAAACTAGTCTCAAAAGTATGGGGCCTCCTAAAATGACAAATTCCAACACTGCAAGTTCCCAATTAAATCTAGCAAATGGGTTTGAAGTAGAGCCCAGAATGCTAGTAGTTTATTAAATAAATATATATATATTTGCCAACCCCAATAGAGATGTATTAAGTAATCATATATTATAATTGGTATACAATATTTTCCCTTTGGAACCAACAATAATTTTACCAACTGAAGCCCCAAAAGAACTAAAATTCACTTGTGTATGATTGTTACATAAGATTTCATGGTTGACATGACGATCACAGCCGTCCATTTATTTAGATCTTCTAATCAATATCATCCCACCGGTCTCGAAAATCATTGTAATATGAGCCATTTGAATGATTATATGCAGAGGTCTCCTGAAACTGCAGATGAACCAAGTTCCTGCCTTCTTGCTTACAAGCCAAAGCTGCCAGTTCATGAAAGATTTTGGCTTCCTCTATGGCCAAGAACACATAAAGTGAAGCCAAGAGAAATACAGCCAGAATAAGTAGATATCTAGATGCATTGAAGAAAATGCTATAGGCAGCTAAAGAAAAATAATACATAGAGCCTGCCCTTTTGGTTGGAGAGGGAGAGAGAGAAAAATGCCTGAGAAAATATGTTCTGTGCACTAAGGTTGGTATAGTGGGAGATGTTATATAATTTATTAATGAAACGCAAACCCCAAAAGTTGAGAGGCAACAAGTGTGAGGCTGCCCCTGTAAGGCATTGATTTAAGGGAGTGATTTGTGGTCACGCAATTGACTTCTCATCACCAGGCAGTTGGCCCCTAAGCTATCAAATTAAGTTTCAAGTTAACTAGGATATGTTGCAGCTCCATAGCCATACAATATAATACCATATTTATATGCTTATTTGTCAATTTTTATAATACCAAATTTATTATCAACAATCCTCAACTGGGTGTCCAATTTTCATACGCAGACTCTGGTGTTTGGTTGTGGAATGGACCTGGAATGAGAAAAGGAGCTTGTTTGGTTTGAAAATTTGAATCAAGTTTAGAATCAAACTTGTGGGACTTCATATTCTTCAACAGGGTCCTAGCTGCCAAGTTTAGAATCAAAGTGTAGGTCTCGGGTACCTACCAACACCCGGGTTGGGGATTCGGGGACTTGTATGCCTGAGGAAATGTAACATTAAGTTCTTCCTCTTAAAACCAATGGAACATGGAGAAGGTTAGTGTAAATAAGTTCGACAAAAAGAAAACACCATGTACATAAGTTTTAAGCCAAAACTTGTCTTGTTTATTATTATATATCTCGTGAAGTACTAAGAGTGTTGGCTGTTAGCACTTCATTTTAAGTTTCCTACGATCAGATTACAACTTGCACCATATACACAGCTAAGCACATTTTTCTCTATATTTGCTAACCATAAACATCCTGTCAATGCCCCATATCAACTGCATTTCTATTTCATCAAATAAAAAGCTTGGAAAAAATAACTTTTCTCTGTCAAACTCCCTTCTTACCTCTGAGTTTATTTACTACATGCTATAGTTACACCTGATAAAACATTCCCACTTCAAGCAGTGAGGTATGTGGAACTCCAAGTGCAATTGCTGGACGCCTGCAATTCCGTCTCAGAAACCATAGACAATGTTAATGGCAAACTTCTTCAGGAAAGGTGATACCCCACTTGCCACAACATAAGGATTGCCCATCATGTAGGCCACGCCACCAGCTTCCCGTGCCTCCATGAGTTTCTTCATCTCCTGATGGGATCCCAAACTTTGAAACCCTGTGTTACTCCACTGCTCACCACTGTCCCCACTAACCTCCTTCCTCCGCTGCTCAGCAATGTCATGACAAACCTCGTTTCCCACTGCAGCAGATATATGGTTTGGTGACTGCCCTCTGACTGTCATGTCTTCAATAGTACTCTCCTGTTTCAAAAACTCTGCCACCTTTTCAATCAGTTGGGTTTCAAAGTTGTAGCAATCTCTCACTTCCTTGTATCCATACCTGATACATAACAGCATTAAAGAATTTCAAGAACTATTCTTGATTCAGAATATTTAAGAATCAAAATTCAGTTTCATGCAAAACCTGATGAAGATCAGCTTCATACCACAAAGACTTTATGGAAAGTACCTTACAACACACCGGAAAATAGACAACTCTGGTGGGCCAATTCGGTTTACATGAAAACGCTCAACATCTGGAACTTTTGGAACCATCAAAGACTTAAGGGTCACAAAGATGAGAGTATGATGAAATGCAGGGAAGTTTGTGACAAAATGTGCAAACATTGGAGGTAGACCAAAGGCAACATTAGAGTAAAGTAGGCAGATTCCAGGGACCCTTGCTATACCTAGGCTTGGCCCAAGGCTTAGAAGCCTATCCATTGATACCTTGTTTTCCAGCTCAAATGCATCTTTCTTCATGGTCCCGTAATTCCAGATGGACATCAAAGACATGATTACAAGAGCAAATAGAAGGGGAAGCCAGCCTCCATGATGTACTTTACCAAGACAGGCAGAAATATAGAGTAGTTCTAGAGATCCAAAGACTATGAAAAACAAGACTGCCAGAAGAACATTTTTCTTCCAAACCGTGCTAATAATTAAAAACATCAAGCAGGTTGTGATGAACATCACTGTCACTCCAGCAAGCCCTGTACATGCAACATGGCGTAAAAATGCTTATTTCAGAAACGCAAACTGCAAGAGAGAGAGAGAGAGAGAGAGAGTACAAACCATATGCATTGCCTATCATACGAGTGTCTCTGAATCCAATCGACAGCAAGACATGACATCATCAACATCCAATTCACCTCAGGTATGTATATCTGCCCATGTATCTGATTTGATGTATGTTTGATCTTCACACGTGGGAAGCACCTCAGTGCCCTGCACTGACTAACTATGGAGAAGGTAGCTGAAATTATTGCTTGACTTCCCACCACAGAAGCAAGAGTTGCGATAAATAATACCGGCCAAAACATAACCTCTGAATACCAAAAAGAGATCAGATGAAATCCAAAACTGGTACAAGAATGCACACAGATTGACACTTCTAAGATTCAGAAGCTACAATAAAGGTTTACTACACAGTAAAAAAGCTAATGATATAATGGATATTAAAAATAATCGCCCTATACTTTAAAGCCTGCTATACCCAAGAATAATGACATGCCTTAAATTGGAAGTGGAAGCTAAAGTTGTCGAAATCATTGCTATTGAGAATTGAAATTTAGTTCCCCCTAAGAAGAATGGCTTTTCATTAAAACAACCAGCTGGTGCATTACACCAGAAAGATATACTAATCAAGCTTTACCAGGGATGGCCTTGTAAAAACTGCTACTAATATCCATTTTGTTCTTGGAGAGATAAGCAGCTTCTCCCATGTATGCCAGGACTAAGCAAGGATAAACAAGGCCTGTAAATGCAATCTGCCAGAAAAAAAAAAAGTCATAAATAACTGGCTAGAACGAAGAAAAACAGCTATACATGTGGTGGTACTGCTAGAAACAAGCAAGAGAAAATTGTCCATCAACCAAAAATCCTTAAAAGACAACTAAACAACTTTTAAGCAGTTTTATGCTTCAAAGAGTCAAATTAAAATATGAGAATAAGCTACCCTGACAGAGAGTTTGGAAAAATGCCCAAGATCAGCAAACATTGCTTCTGTACCTGTCATCGACAAATATTATTTTAGCCTTAGAAATAAATAGTAGGGCGACAGAGAACCTTTTTCCTATCAACCAACCTGTGAGACAAAGAACAACGCCTCCAAGGGAACTCCACCCAATTCTTCCAGTTTTTCTAAAGAAGTTTAAATATAGTAGGGTGACAGAGCACCTATAACACGAGGGTTCCAGCGGAAGATATTGTACATGCCTACCCCAGAAATGCATAGCAACCATATTAACATGATCGGAGCAAAAAGAAACCCAACTTTGTGTGTCCCATAATGCTGAAGAGCAAAAAGCCCGACCAAGATGATGCAAGCTATGAACACAGTATAATCTGCCATGTATGAATGTAAAATATTAGAAAAGGTAGTTCTCCATAAGAATTGAGTGAAAATTATATTGCATGATATCAGACAATAAGTAATGCTGCACAATATTCATTCTCCTCAACTCAACTCCATATATTACCGATGCAAAAATCCTTATACAAGATTTAAATTTTCATATTGACAACCATGACGTCGCATGAATCACACAAAGAACATTTTATTTATCTATTTGTGATTCACTTACTCTCATGTAAATCCGGAGCTTTAATTCTGATTCCATAAACTGCTGAAAGAACTGCCAGCATATATAACAAAACCTCATTAGGTCAACATCAGTGACTGCAGAGAGAAACCATGAACTGGAAGATACTGTCAATTGGAAAGGCCAGAGAGATAATTTTAGAAATCATACCAGACATTGTTGGAGTGAGGATACCATCACCAATTATCATGCCAGTTCCTAGGAAAACTACAAGTAGCAATACTATTCGAGAACTCTTATGCTTCTCAAAGAATTCTTTTATGAGTAAGCCCATTCTTGTATCCTTGGTTATTTCAGAACAGCAAGAAGATATACGTTCATGTGCAGGATGAACTGTGTTCAAAAGGCCCATTTGAGTGTCGGCATAGTGATGAATACAAAGCAAAAGTTCCACCTGTAAAACTAAAAGTGAATCTCAAACGTCCAACATGAACCAATTATAATCTCAAACCCAGATATGCTATAAGTTAACTGAGGTAACTGTAAGTACCTTCACCATTGTCATCTGCTCCTAACACAAATATAATGTACTTGCAAAGGGGGATAATAGTCAAAGTCCAGAAAACGATAGAAAGTACTCCAAGAATCTCATGATCGTCCTCATATAGATGCAGATCACCTGAGAAAGTGCTTTTGTAGACATATATGGGGGATATGCTTAGATCCCCATAAACAACACCAAGGCTCTGATAAGCAAGGCATAGAGTTGTCTCGTACAGATTCTGCTAATAAAAGAAGATAAGTGTTACTATGTTTGCAAATTTTAAAGTGAACTGAATTCCATTTACTAATATAACCAAGCAGAGGAAAAACCAATAAGAAAAGAAATGCAGAACAGAATTAAGAAAATTTGTGCTCTCTAATGAGTTAATCCAGTCCACAACCATATTAAACTCTCTAGACCGACAATTGTGGATGTTGAAATCAACTCCGGGTATCCTGGAGTTTGGACACGGTGAGTTCTTCTCACATCCTTTGTCTTCAATGCAACCAAATGAATTGATGATGCTCAAACAGAAGGATCACTTAGTTAGAAGTGAAGAAGTCCTAAACAAAAAAGGCAAATAAAGGTAGATTGAATTCGTGAATTTAAGGATGAAAGCCTCTAAAAATTCTGGTTTATGCAGCACCAGTGAAAAGAAAACTAAGAAGCCATGAAGGTGATTATCATGGGAAATGGAAAAACATAAACTTTATATCACAGCCAAAAGTAACATGGAAAACGAGAAATTTCAGTCATTGTACGAACATAAATAACAAGTCAGATTCCTACAGGAATACAAAATGACAATGAGATATAGTCTAAGTCGATAAGATCGATAGTCATAGACCGATAGTGATAAAACAAAAAAGAAAATGCATCTGTCGTTTGGTTGCTAAGAACATTCCAGAAGAAAAACACATGATAAATTGAAAGTGTTTGAAATCAAAAACAACAAACCCATTTTCCAAAAACAAAAAATGGTAACACAAGACTAAAAAATTTCACTCTTTCCTTTCCCATGTTGCTTACTTTACTTTCCCTGGAAACAAACACAGAAAGAAAAGCAAAACAATGGGCACAGGAACATAACGAAACAGAGAAAGTAGTAACACTCACCGGTCGAAAACCCCCGTAAAACAGAAGCCGACTCTGTGTCCATTTGCCTTGCCATTCAGGCCCCAATGCTCTCAGTCAATGTTAAGTTCAACACAGTGGTCTGGTACCACTAAATCTGCTTATATGGAAATGGGTTTTGTAACTGGTGAAGAAGAAGAGCGCCCAAATGGAAAATAGTGGAAGAAAGAAGCAGAACTTAAAGATCCGAACTTGGGTTTCAAAGTTTCTACTGAAATTGTGCTCAATGAAGCCACTTACGGCATAAACAGATGAGGGGGGGGGGGAGGGAGGGAAGACGAGAAGGCAGTTATAAAGACTCGAACTTTCAAGGGAGACGTGCGCAAGTTACAAGTTACGTGTCAAGAAAAGTCATGCCGCCTTTTCTTCCTCTTTTTTTTTTTTTTTTTTGGTTGTTGATTGTTTGTTAAAGATGGTCAACTTCTTAATGTTAAAGAATGCTTGACTAATCCACTTAAGAGTAGATTTTTTTTCAGTACAAGTGATAATGACTATAGGGGAGAGGGTTTCTCACACACATACATAATTAATGACATGGGGTTTTTAACTTGAGATTTTGGTATGTAAGTCAAGGTTTTCCATTCTAAACTACAAGTGAGAAGGTTTCTCTCTCTCTCTCTCTCTCACACACACACACACATAATCGATGACATGGAAGTTCAACATAAGACCTCTGGTATGTAAGTTAATGCCCTTTTCTGCTCAACTAGACCTCGTCGGTGGAAAAGGGCCTTGACTTGCAGACTAAATGTTTCAGGTTCGAACCCCCCATAACATAAGTTGTGTGTGTGAGAAACTCTAATTTAGACTATTGCTTATATTTAAATAATAATAAAAAGTAGATATTTAATTCTATTAAAGAGAAATGAACAAGATTCAAGAATTACAATATACCTAAGTTATTCTTGTACGGCTGTACAAAACAAAAGATACTCTTGTACGGCAACGTTAGAGGTCAATCACCGTTTGTCATGGAAATAAGTGTGATTTTGGAAATACGAGTATTACGTTGCACTTGAATTTCGTGCTCGTAGTCTTAAACCGATTCACAATAAAATCAACATCATTTTTCCCAACGGCATTCTTATTTCGTGTGCATAATTACTTCCAGAAATCACAAAGTCAATATTAGTAAGCTCTGCAAATGAGTGAGAACAAAAGCAATAGCATGACATGACATATTGAGTTTAATGACCCAAAAAAAAAAAAATTGACATGACATATTGAGTTGAAAATATTAATAAACCAGTCACATCTAACTGAGAAGATCTAAATTGGGAGCTGGTATCCTGACAGACGGCAACTAAATTTCCTGCATAGGAATAATCTGGAATTCTCTCAAGTCAAAACAAAAAATCCTCCACCGGACTTTTTCTGCACTGCAAAAGACAACAGCAGAAAACTAAAAATAAATATCAGAGGAAGAGCTTGAGAACTCCAAAGCCAGTGAACTATGTACGGAAGACAGGTGTTGCCTGTCTTTCTCATTTTCTGCCACTCTTTTTTGGGTATTCTTACACAAGAAATTCTGCAGCATAGCTGTGGGCAATGTAATGGATGGGCTAGAAATCATCTTAAGTAACCAATTGGGACCAAAGTTTGCTTCCTTCTTTTTGTTAAAAACAATGGCAAAACTGAGATACACAAAAAAGCTTTGTATGTCACATGTGATTTGCATATATTCATGCATGGTCTCATTGCATAGGCTTGGAAATGGAAACTACTTTCACTCAAAAGTCAAGACTTTCCCATTAGCATCCAAACTGAATTAGCTAGTTTCAGTCAAACAACGAAACTCAAATCCACCACTGGTCCAGCCTGTTGCCCACATTTGGCTGCCAACCAATATAAAGAAGAACCCAGAAAAACAATTAGTCTCTGTTTCATTTTGGTTGGTGTGGTATACAATTATGCATGCAATTTCATCACACTTTCTGGTTGGCATTCTTTATATTGACTTAAAGAATATGGACAAACAATTGGGCATGCATGCTTTGATTTTTTTTTTTCCCATTGAAATATGACCTCTTGCTTATGTATGAGTTCATGACTTGATGCAGTTTTCACCCAATTATTGAAGTTGGATTGATTTCACATCTTTTGATTTTGAATTACTTGGAAGAAAAGGTAACACAGAGATCGCATAATCAGGTGGGAAAAAAAACCAAAGTTAATCATATTTTACTAATAGCGTACTCGTTGGATTGTTGGACAATCAAGAAAAGGATTGACCATTCAACTTTTGTGGGTTTATAGGAGTATTTCACAAACTTACTCCCATTTTGGTGCCTTTCTTTGCCAAGCATTTTTTGTTGACCCAAAAAAGTTGTACATATCCAAGCATTTTGAATCTAACTTAACTGGAATTTTTTTTGGTTACATTTGGAGGAAAGAAATCCTGGAATTTCGATCTTAGGTGCCAAGCAGGGGGGAAGGAGGAGAGACACAACCATTGTGGTAACCCCACTCGACAACTTAATTGGATTTGAAACTTGGGAGTTCAAGTGAATCACAAGTCTATCTGTACAAAACAGAGAAAAAATTAGAGTGCTGCTAAACAAACCAAATAATTAACTGAGTACACCCTACGATCTAAGTACACCCCTAATGTTTAAATTAAAATGTAAAATTAACTAAGTACACCCTATTTAACTACCAAAATACCCATAGTACACCCTCTTTAATTTTAATCTTTTAAAATATTTAAAATAAACAAATAAAGTAAAATAATATTTTAACAAAACTCTCTCTCTCTCTCTCTCTCTCTCTCTCTCTCTCTCTCTCTCCTGCTTCTTCTTCTTCTTCTTCTTTTATCTCTCTCTTGTGCGATCACCACCACCTGGTTTGTGTTATTGATTGTTTAAGTTTTATGCATACAAAAATCAACTGGGATCAATACACTTCTCCTGGATTCCGAGTTGTATGTTAAAAATTAAGTCAATTTGTTTGAAGGCATGGGTTCAAAAGCTCAAGCAATAAAACAAAGATTTTAATTCTTAATTAAATATATTGTCTTCAATCTTTCGAGAAAGGTGTGGGTTTTCAATCTAATTTAGGGAGATTTGGTAGTTTCGGAATTTGGGGACATGATATCTCAACTCGTCTTAGAGTGGGGTGGGTCGGGAAGGAGAGAGAGCTTTTTTTCTCTTTTAAAAATTTATTTATTTATTGGTTTTGAATACTTTAAAAGATTAAAATTAAAGAGTTGACCATAGTTATAACAATGGACATGCGTCAAGTCTTAAGGATGGTGTACATATTGGGGTACACAATTCAATATATCCTTTTGGTCATTTTATATTATGGTAAATTAGTAATTCAATAAATAGTTTGATAGTAGGGTGTAATCAGTTAATTTTAGGGTTCATTTAGCAGCACTCAAAAATTAATATGGGTTTTGAACAGATGGAAAAGATACATCATCATTTATGAGATTTGGTGCCCATAATTTCAGGTCTTCTGATTTGGTGCCCTTAATTACAGGTCTTCTGATTTGGCATATTGCAACCTTCAGACTGCATTTAATCTTAATGTGACAAGAAGTAGATATTTGACTCATCTTCTTTTGATCATGAGTGTTTATAGGGTAATAAGTCTAAATAGGGAAAGGGTGATCCTGCAGTTGCCACTTCAGTTTGATCTCTGAGTGCAAAAGGCTTTATCAGTGTGAATTGGAAGTGCATCAAGCAAGGCTGTTGATGGCGCGCTGACAAGGCTGACAAAAGTCGGGACTGCAACTATTCTCATAAGTTGTCTAAGCAACCATGCCAACGCTTTGGCAAAAACATGTCAGGCAGTGCTTCTGGCACCAAAGATCGAGTTGTGAACTGTGTAGCAAAGGGTATTCTTTTGCAAACAAAGTGCTTTCTTCTGCAACACTCATGTAGAAGAATGGGAAGTATGATGATGCTGAAAAGTCTTTCACACTAGCCCTTAACTATGACACGCGTTGTCTTTCGGAGATTGGCATTTACAAAAGTCGAATTCCAAGCAGCATGTCGTTTGAAATGAATGAAGAACTAACCGAGGCTGCAAGGATTGAAGACTAACTTCAAATACATAAAGAAACAAATATAAATATATTTTAAGTGTATACCTGGACGACTATACTCGTTAAATATAATCGAATATTTTAACGGTATTGCCGCACGGCTATACTCTTTAAATATATTTAAAAATTTGGACAGGCTAGCCGTGTGGCTGTACGCTTTAAAATATTCGAATATATTTACGGAGTATAGCCGGGCAGCGGTACTCTTTAAACATATTAAATATTAAAATCGTATAGCCGCTCGGCTATACTAGTTAACTACATTCAAACATTTAAAAATATATTAAAATATTTGGAAAGTACAGCCGAACGGTTATACGCTTTAAATAAATTCGAACCTTTAAATTGTATAGCCGCGCGGCTATACGCTTTTAACATATTCGAATATTTTAACCGTATAGCCGGCTATACTCTTTAAACTTAGTAAAATATTAAAATAGTACAGCCGCTCGGCTTTACTCGTTTAATATATTCTAATATTTTAAAATTCACACATCTATAATTTTCTTTTTTAAAATATGACATTAGTTCCTTAGGTCAATAAATAGTTTTTGTAATTAAATAATACCTTACCCTTCTTTAATTACTTTCATTATTAATTATGTTTTAATTATTATTTCTTTAGTGAATACCAGTTTGGCATTGCTATGTTGTGAAAATAATTGTTCTCAGATTTGTTATGAGAAAAATCAGCTGTGAGAGAAAGCAATTTAGCGTTTGGTAATTTTTTTGTTAAAAGTGTTGTTGGTACTAATTCCCGCATAATCATAAAATGATTACCGCATAATCATTAAACTCAACGTCTCTTCGAAACTAATTCATGCATAATCAGAAAATGAAAGCACCTCAGTAGCTGCTTTCTCTTATAGCTTTCTCTCACAGCAATTTTTAACAATAAGTGATTTTCTCGTAGTTTACCAAACGGGCTGGGCTTCCCAAATTTTTTTAAAAATCACTTATCACCCCAAATAAGCTATGCCAAACGGGTAGTCTTAAATATTTTAATTAACTTCATAAATTATATATATATATATATATATATATTAGTATTAGTATTAAATGTTTTAATTGCAAATATTAAACTAAACAAACTAATTTTGTATATAAAAATTCAAAAACAAAGTCCACAAAATATATTAGTTACTTGAAGTGGTGTTCATTCTGATAAGGCGAAGGAGATCGGCCTTGAAGGGTCTACCGAGGTTCATTAGTAGGTTTTTATGGAATATTCTTGGGCTTGGCATCCATTACCTGAAATTTCTCCTCTTCAGGTTAAGTGGGCAACCCAAGGGTGTAGTGTTTCTCTTGCTTAAAATAGTTTAGTCTTGTTTTGGTAGAAGAAATTTTTGGACACCGATTACTCAATTAGGCAATCAACTAACTTGATTTAGATTTGACCTTTACAGCGATAGAAAGGAACCACCATGTTTTTAAATATTTTGTATTTTCGATTCTTATGGGCAACTTTATATTGGAATAATTTTTTAACCTGCAGTTTATGAATGTTTAAATCATTTAGTAAGATCTTATGATCGATAGGTTATGCGTAAACTCTTATAAAGAATTCAATTGTACATGGTTTTCATATTTTCTTTTTATTATAACTTGAAATAAATAAAGAAGGAAATATATAAGAGTATCGCCGTGCGACTATACTCGTGAAATATATTCAAATATTTAAAAATATGGTTGTGCGGCTATGCTCTTTAAATATATTATAATATTTGAAAAGTATAGTGTCAAACGACAAACAATATTTTATCAAAATGTCTTGATATTAGTGTGTGTAGTCTAATTGAAATATCATCTAATTCATTATATAAGGAATCATCTAAGCCACATCTTAGATGTTAATAACCGAAAATACATCAACTTGAAATATCAGACAACAGAAACAACATATTAATCCAACAAGATTCCAGATTTACATAGTAATTCAATATCCACACCATCAAACCTAAAAGTAGAAAACAATCAAACCCCACAAAGATTTATGTACAAAAAAGAAAGATCATGGTATATCCTCATCAAAAAGATGAATGTATTTTTCTCACATATAGACCAAAGAGGCATCAAACTTGAACACTCAAATTAAAAACTCCCAAAACAACAAAGCAATCAAAAACCACAAAGATTTAACAAAACCAAAATTCATGCGACACTTTAAAAAAGAAGCTTATTCGCCAAAGATCCACTAATGTAGTGGTTTGGAGCAATTGCTCTCTCATGAAAGTTCCTAAATTCGAGTCCTAGCATTCTTATAGCGTGTGTCTGTATAGTATGCTATCGTCCTCTCAATAAGAAATGCCTTTAAACAAAACAAAAAAAATAACTTATTCAAATTTCTGGTTTTTATAATGGAATGAAGTTGGCTTACTTTTACATTTGTTGCCCTCATTACGCAAATACGAAATAACAGATTCGTTGAGTTGTTGTCAAGCTTAGTCATCACTCTGTCTGAAGTTGACACTGTTCAAAATGCCTAAATTAAAATTCTTATACGTTAAAACGCTGTCGTTTTAGGTTAAGAGATGAGATACTTTCACTTTCTCTCTCTATTTTCTTCCCTTTTTCCTACCAATTCTCGCCTGTAAAAGCAGCCTCCTCCGCCAACCCCATTTCGCACGTTTTCCTTGCAGCCGAAAACAGAGGATGGCTTCCCTCCGCGTTTCCCCCAACACCATTTCTCAACCTCTCAATCTCCGCCGTCGATTCAGCCCCAGCTTACACGGACGGGTCCAGCTAATCAACGGCCGGAGAGCGGTGACCGCTTGCCTTAGCGTGGACGTGGAAGCACCAGATACCGCGTCAAAATTAGGGCTTGCGAAGAGCAGGGAGGTTATAGAGACGGAGGCCAAGGTCGTGGTGCAGACCTACGCGCGAACTCCGGTGGTGTTGGCCAGTGGCAAAGGTTGTAAATTGTACGATGCCGAGGGGCGAGAGTATCTGGACTTGACCTCTGGGATTGCGGTGAATGCGCTTGGCCATGGCGATGAGGACTGGCTCAAGGCTGTGGTTGAGCAAGCCAGTACCCTCACTCATGTCAGCAATGTGTACTATTCCATCCCTCAGGTTTGACCTTCATCTTGAATTTTTTTTGTTGGAATTATGCTTTGTTTGGTTGCCGAGAAAGTCTAGGGAAAATGTAAAAGGTTGCATTTTGATTTTAAAGATAAGCTTTTTATGTTGCCAAAGTGCTTGGTGTATGTAGGTGGAACTGGCAAAGCGTCTGGTGGCTTCTAGTTTTGCAGACCGTGTGTTTTTCACAAACTCTGGAACTGAAGCAAACGAAGCAGCCATTAAATTTGCAAGGAAGTTTCAAAGACACACTAATCCTGATGCAAAAGAGCCTGCTGCAAGTTTCATATCTTTCACTAACAGCTTCCATGGGAGGACCATGGGGGCTCTTGCCTTGACTAGCAAAGAGCATTACAGGTCTCCTTTTGAGCCTGTCATGCCTGGAGTCACATTCGTAGAGTATGGAAATATACAAGCTACCAAAGAATTGATTCAGCCTGGAAAAACTGCAGCAGTTTTTGTCGAACCTATCCAGGGTGAAGGAGGAATATACAGTGCTTCAAAGGAGTTCTTGCAGTTTCTGCGTAAAGCTTGTGATGATGTCGGTGCTCTTCTGGTGTTCGATGAGGTAATCAGCTACTTTTTATCTTCAGATTGTGTCTAAATTTTGATGCAACTAGATGGTGTATTGTTTGACTAGCATATCTTATTTACAATAGTTCTATACTTTCGTGTTTGCCCCAAAATTGTTTTGATCTAGTTTGGTTTAAGGTAGAAATTGCATTTGATCGATTCTATTTTGTCTTTCAGTCCATGTTTTAAGGCTCTTGAAAATATTTCTTTTTTATGTATTTGATTTTCTTGTATTAGTTTTTTCCTTCCTTCTCAATTCTTAAATCCACAATTTTGTCCCCATTGCCCCTTTTTGTTATGCTTTCATAGAGTTAGGAGTGCGGATATCAAACAAACTATAATTTGGAATTCTCAAATGCCAAACTTCATACATGACCATGCCCAATATAATGATTCCATTGTTTGCAGTTTTTGGATAATTTATTACTTTGCATTGTGCATACATAATTGTTGTTCTTGTTGGTGTTTTTACTTGTTATCATATTTTACTTCATAAGTGCATCATCATCATCATCATCATTTCTATTTGAAAGGTTTACATTATACCACTAGTCTCTTTTTGGTGCAGCTTAAGTTCAAGGGTTCAAGATTATAGAGCTGATTACATGTATTTTATCTATGATTTCAATTTCCTCAATTAATTATGTTTGTGCTTCTTTCACTTTTTTTTTTTCTGTAGGTTCAATGTGGTTTAGGCCGAACTGGGTATCTTTGGGCTCATGAGGCATATGGTGTATTCCCAGATATAATGACACTTGCTAAGCCACTTGCTGGAGGCCTACCCATTGGAGCAGCATTGGTGACCGAAAGAGTTGCTTCCGCCATTGCTTTCGGTGACCATGGAAGTACTTTTGCTGGTGCACCTCTGGTCTGTAGCGCTGCCCTAGCCGTTCTTAACAAAATATCAAATCCAAATTTTTTGAACAGCGTCTCCAAGAAAGGTCTCTACTTCAAAAATATCTTGAAGCAGAAGCTGGGAGGGAACCCACATGTTAGAGAAGTACGTGGCTTCGGGCTTATTATTGGAATTGAATTGGATATCTCTGCCTCACCTCTTGTGGATGCATGTAGAAATTCTGGCCTGCTAGTATTGACTGCTGGAAAAGGCAACGTTGTGAGGCTAGTACCTCCATTGATCATAACAGAGCAGGAGCTTGATGTTGCAGCTGAGATCTTGTACCAAGCTTTGCCAGTACTTGATGCAACTAATTCAAATTAGGAGGAAGAAAATTGCATCATATGATATATTGTTGTAGCTGTTGCTTCTTAAGTTACCTGTTGACATCGATGTATTTTTGTAGCTCAAATGGCAAAAGTTGGCATGGGGACTCTTTATTTTCGTTATATATATATATATATATATTTTTTTTTTTTCTTCTAGGTATATCTTAGTATGTTATTATATCTAGGTTCTAGAACCGTTTACTGGAAATAAAAAAGTGCTTAAATGTTACTTTAGTTTTTTTATTGAGTTTGCTTGTTATTTGGATGGACATATTAGGTGGCGGCTCAAAACACAGCTAAACAAGTTGCTTGCCTCACCAATTTTAGGCAAATTCTCTTATGCCTTTCTGAATTTTTTTTAAAAAAAATACAGAAATCAGGCCATCGATTACCGATTTTACATAGTCCACATGACACCAGAAAATACAATAAAAAAATAAAAAATAAAAGTTCGTATCATCTTTCTGGTCGACAAGTTGCTTGAATATGGTTGCAATCTTGAGAACTTTTTAGTTTTCATTATTTTCTTACAAGCATTACAATAAAAATTTACAAACGCCATCACAGAACCAATAATTTACCTGACCCTGTAAGCACTAATCAGCCGGGACAAGTTTGATTTCAACTGTTTGCAGACCGAGCCTCCACTTATTTTTGTGTCATGGCATGAATTGTTTGAAAATCGCAGCATAACAGGAACTGCACAAAGTCAATAAATCCAACTTCAGCCAGAGAACTAAAATGCTGAATCCTGTTTCTTACAAATGATATGTTTCCAAGCTCACCTGCTTGTTGAAGCCAATTTTCTCATAGCTTTCAAAATTTCTGAATATGAAACTACAAGAACTTTCCCCTCCTGAATTCACTGTGATATTGACTTTGTGGCTGGTTTTAGCAATAATGATGGCTATCTATCTTGAGTATTGTGTATATTTGTTCGTCTCCCGGCTCTTCACTTAACTGGTCGGACACCAACAGTTCTTACACGGAATCTATACTGAGGTTGAGACTCTTCATCATCATCGTCGTCGTCATCATCTTCACTAGAGTCATCTTCTACTGTGTCCCACCGTGCATAGTCCAGAGACGAGTGCCCCTTGGGTTTCGGGATTGCTTGCCATCCTTTTTCTTTTGCAGACGGTACTTTGATGAGTTCTGCACAAGGGGCAGCAACTTCAGCTGGGGAAGTAGTCTTTGTGTAATTAACTTTTGGATCCCTTCCTTGTTCAGGAACTTCCCTGTTTTCTGGTGTCTTGGGGGGAATAACATCAGCAACAGCAGTCGTCCTATTAACCTCAGTAAACTGATCCCTTACTGCACCTGAAAATACTGCATCTTCTTGTCCTTCATATTGCTCCTCTTCCTCCCCATATCCATTTAGCTCTACTTCATCCTCGTCTTCTTCATCTTCTTCTAGCTCTGCTTCGGATTCAGGTATTGGAGCAAGTGACTTTCCTCAAGCAGAAAAAATAACTCTTTACTCACAGCCAGGAAATTGACAATTGCAAATTTATGATTTCAGCACCTGCTGCACAGCTGCTGATGATGATGATGTTCATAATTGTAAATTTATTGCAACAGTGGTGTTCATAATTGCAAACATGATGATGATGCTTATAATTCAAAAAAGTGTTTCAAACAACAACGAACAAAACCCTAGAGGTTTTAGGACAGATAGGAACAAGAAGCTCTTTCCCCGATTTTAGATTCCAAACGCAAATCATTCTATAATAAAACAACTGACCACCAAACTTATGCATCAATCCTAAACAGCCCCTTTCGACCAAAAAAAATCTTAAACAGCCCCTAATCTTCAACTAATGTACTAAATAAGAATGTGAGAAACCTGTATCAAAAAACTGTAAAACAACGAAAAATTCAGCAGCAAGAACAAAGGAATTATACCACTTGTGTCTTTAAACGGGCTTGAAGGTTTTGATACACTTCTGATGATGGATTTAACTCTATCAGCCGATGAACATCAAAGAGAGCTGAGTGATATTCCTTGAGGGTCACTAGGGTCTGCGCCCGCAACATCAAAGCTCCAGTGTGATTGAAATCAAGCTCAAGCACTGAGGTGCATTCGTCTGCCGCCTAATACAGTCAAAAAAAGTCAATTAATAAACCAATTAAGCCATATTTTCATCCTTCAAGTCCATATCAGATTCCAGAACACTATCTCCAGCAGAAAAATCGTGTCTTGAACTCACGGTTTCCTCTCTCTCACCGAACTGAACATTCGAAAACCAAAATTACTAGCTCTAAGCAACACCTTTGAGATCAAAATTTCAGAAATAGAGAATTTCCTTTACAGAAACGCAGAGAGAAAACGATAGAGAAAAAAGCGAACCTTTTTGAAATCGTGAAGCTTCAAGAAGCAAGCAGCTCTGTTGCTGTGCAAAGCGATCTTCTGGGGCTTTGTCTTGGCCATGGATAGGGCTTCCGTGTAAAACCCTAGCGCCTCCGAGTACCTCCCTTCCCGGTACATCAGGTGGGCCCGCTCGATCTTGTTCACCGGCGCCGACGCCATGCTATACTCCTCTGCCCGCCAATCTTAGCCGTCCAAAATTTCACAAAATTGTTCAGCGTTCGCTTATGATTTTTACCCCCTAAAAAATTGAATCAGAGAGAGCGAGTTTGGAGGTTTGAATGATTGTGAATTGTGATTTACAAAGCCTGAGAGTATGAGACAGCGATTTTGATTTTGATTTCCTTTTTTGTTTAAATTCAAAAATATTATACTTTTTTTGCAAAAATAACAAAAATTATGGTGGGGTCACACGTGACTGCCGACATGTAAATCAGCCTAACACGACAAATTGATAGCTTTGGTTCGGTGATTATATTAAAAATATTAATTTTAGACTGGCAATTAAATTAAATCGTAATTAGCTGATTTAATTAGAAGCTTCGCAACCAAATCATCAAATCGCATGATATCCTTTTTCTTTATCCGTCATTAGAATTTATTAATACATTTAGGTCGTCTTATCCGTCATATAATTTATTTAATGCAAACAATTTAAAATCTATTAATATTGTATAACATAAAATCCAAGAAAATGATCTAAAATCAATGGAACAAAGATAGAAATAAATCCTTTTATCCACCATCAAATTATATTTATTTGATACATTGTTATCAAATATGTATATTGCAAATCCAGAATGCTATTTTCAGCAAAAAGTTTGTGTCTTGAACTCACAATTTCCTCGCATTTGACTCATCTTAAGAAAACAAAATTTACTTGCTTTGATTGGGATCAAAAAGTTGAATCCAGGTTAGGGGTGGGAGGGTTTGAGTATCTGAGGCCTTTGTGAATTGTGATTTTCGACCTCATTTGGTGGCTCAGTTTGAAATGAATTGAAGTTGAGTCCAAACTAGCCTTTACGAGCTCCATTCATCCAACTTAATAAGTATAGTAACACATTTATAAGTTCATCAAACAACAATGAAGACACTTGTCTAATTTAATAATATGCAATTAAGCTGGTTTCACAAACTACATGTAGAGAAATTTGAACACAGAACTTGAGGTAATACCACTAGACCATAATTAGCATGATAGATTATTGATACTTTTTTGTATATAAAATTACCATCGATACACTATTGAGTTGGTTTCACAAACTACATATAGAGGGATTTAAACATAGAACTTCGAGTGCATGGATAACTACTCTTAATCATTTGAGCTACAATTCTCTTGCAAAGAAAATAGAAGTTTATAAGTTTTATATCTGATCGAAAGGCCAGGTAGACAACTAGAGGGATTGAGAAATTAATAAAGTATAAAATTATTGGTTTTAGTTTTAAAAACAAATATACATTTATGAAGGAAAAAAAAATTACTACATGAATTTTTCACTTTTCAAAAACACCTATATGAGGGGAAAAGCTTAGAATGAAGTAGGTCCCATAGACAAAATTTTCTCCCTAGTTAGGTTTTTGTTTTTGAAATCTTATTATCAGCGTAAATAATTAGTAAAAAATAGTCTAACCGTTTAACAAGTAATTAGTTTACTTATTTATGAAGAATAGCATTTCAGGAAAAAAGAAAATTAAGAACCATGTGATCCCACACATCCGCACGTGCCTACGTGGCAACCATGTAAAACCAATCAGAAAAAGCGGAAAAAAATAAAAAGGAAAAAAGAAAAAGAGCAAAAGTCTTAAAAACACAGCGATTATTCTCTCTCGCGCTCTCCCTCTCCAGAGTCTGCACAGCATAAACCCTAAAATCCAAATTGGGAAGATTGGGTAGGTTTTTGCCTTAGTTCTGCTGTCTTCGTCAATCCAAGGTAACAATAACTTCTCTTAACTTTGGTTTCGAGCTCTTAGCTTCTCCATTTCATTATATTTTACTCGTTCGAAATTCGAACTCGTTTAAGATAATTTTACGTAAATTTGCTCATTCGCAATCCACATACACAAACTTAAAAATGGGTTTTGTTTTTGTTTGCGTGGAAGAACCTTTTGCTATAGTTTTTTGTTTTGTTTTTATCTGAGAAAGATTGGGGTATTAGGATGATGCTCGATTATGTTAATTGAATTTTCGAAGAATAGGCTTAAAAAAGGAGTGGGTTGGCTTTAAGGATTAAATGTTGAATAATATACACATATACGCGTGAGTGTGTGTTTGGTTTTCTTTTGCTGGTATTATTTGTTTATGTGTGGTTTAATTATAATCATAACTGAAAAGTTTCCAATTTTTGTTGAATTGGTGAATTTCGTAGTAAGCAAAGAAGTAACAAGGAAACCACTCACTTTGTTCGTATATTGATGAAGTTTGGGAATGATTGAGGTAGCTCTAAGAAGTGGTTAAGAAAGTCTTCTAGATATCTTTCAAACTTGTGAAAGATATCTAGAAGAGTTTCTACATGTTTTTTTTTTTCTGTTATTCTATATCTTTCAAATTTGTGAAAGTGGAACAAGTAATAAATTGGTTATATTTCCAAGATCAAAATATGATACAGTTTTTATAGTTCAATGATGAATGAAAGTGGTTCTTGTCATGTCATAGATTTTGAGCTTTTGGTAAATTCAAGAGAATGATGGCTTATGATAAAATAATTCATGGTGAGGCCTACATTGTTTTCCACTGTAGTGTATATATACGATAGCGTTCGGAGGACTTGAGAGTGATTGGAAGAACTCTGACATTTTCATCTTAAAACTTTATTACATAAAGTTAGATGAGTTTCACAATTTGGACCTCAACAAGCAAGTCAATTAAAGGATTATTAGATTTGGACATTCTCTTGGTCATCATGTTTTTGTACCTGAATCATAAGTAGCTTTACTGGGAAGACACAAATTTGACTTTTTGCACCGATATGCAAGAGTATTAGAGAAATAGAAATTTCAATTTGAAGATGAAGATGTAAATTCCACTATGAAAGTAAAAAGTTACAAGTTGGGAAAAGGAAACAAGAAAGAAAGTTAGATTTAGTGGAAGATGAGGTAGAGTGTGTAAAAAAAAATTGTGTTTGCTTACCTTGTCTTCTTCTATAGCCTTAATGCTAGAAATTGAATCATTGCTGAAGTTTACAGTTCTGTAATCTATAATGATCATGATTGCATGCTATGCTTTCGTTTATGGATTTTAGTTTTTCACTTTGTGTTTACAACTCATTTCTTATTTTATTTTACCTTGCTACATAATAGTCTATGGCCTACTCTTTCTGACACATCTTGGCGATCCATGAACAGGAAGCTTGTGGACTTTGGTGATTAGTCTTTATTGTTATCAACCACTCAAGTTGTTATATTTGAATTTTTTTAAATTGGAGAGCTCAGATACATATGGCTGGTTTTTTGCCTGCTGAATCCTCTCATAGTGAAATGAGTGATGTTGGTTCTTATAAAGATGGGCAGGACCGGCCAGAGGAAGGAGCTTGTTGGTACTTTTATAGAAAGGAGATTGAAGAAAATTCTCCATCTAGACGAGATGGCATTGACTTAAAGAAAGAGACATATTTACGCAAGTCATACTGTACTTATCTACAAGATTTGGGTATGAGACTTAAAGTGTGAGTTTTTTAGCCTTATCTCTAATTTTGTTTTCTTTTTTCCCTTTATCTTCAATGAAGTATTATTTCTATCGTTGTGATTCCATCTTCTGTAAAAAAAGGAAAAACAAGAAGATTGCTATACCATACTAGAATAAAATGTAACTAGTAAGAATTAAATTTGTGTCACTCAATTAATATTTTTTTAAAATTCATTATTGGATATAGTTTGGGGCTTAGAGTTTAGCGTTTAGTCAAGATTTAGGGATCCAAATCTTGAACATCCTGTTAAGCAATAATAAACCTTAATAGTCCCTATTCAACTCTATAGCCGTACCAAACCTTTTATCAATATAACAAATAAAAAATGTGTGTTTAAGCCGCCGTAGAAGGCGTTTGAATGCTACAATGTGTAGAAAAAAGGCATGTGACCGTTGCACGGGTTTACAAATAAATAGAACTCTATTCGGTTTATGATTGAAACCCAAAGATTTTTCGTGTGGGTTTTTTCTTTTTTTCTTTTCTAATTTACAAATAATTCAAAGTCTAATATTCCTTTGAACCCTAAGAATTAACAATTTCTCTTTCAAAATTTGTTAACTGAGATTTCTTGTATTGTGTAATGGTGTTTTACAGTTGGTTCACGATTGAACTTATATCTACTATTGATGCATTATGAGCTTACATAATCTACACTCATTAATAAATTCTGGTTCATTATGAATGTACATTCCTTAATGAGTGCATATAGTAGGCTTATATATAAATCATTCTGTAGCCTATGAGGGGCACTAGGATTATGATATTTCAATAACAAATTTCAGGGAGTTTTCATATCTATCTTTTTATTTTCCTATTTTTCCTGGAGTTTCTAGGTCCCTCTAGAGAGGATTTCTCTATGATGCATATTTTCCTGAGGAGTTTATCTCTTTTAGTGCTTCCAGTGCATGTATGTAAATTTTACATAACATCGTCATTTTTGTCTTGGTTGTGGAGATTCATTCAAGACCAATGTCACTGACTAGAACGTTTCTTTCCATCAATGGTCTCTAATTACTTCAGGGAAAAAAGACAATTAGAATGTGTAACAATGTAAATTTAGAGGCCTAGATTGTGCACTGGAGATGATGTTTGAAAACATCAGGAATTCCATCGAGAGAAAAAGATTCTTCATATAGACCTTAAAAAGATTAAGATGATGGGGGACAGTCCTGATGAAGTTTTGTTCCTCGCATTTTTCTTTAATTTTTCAATTATCTGATTAACGAAGGGCTCGTTTGGGACTGCTTCTCTAGGAAGCACTTCTACTTATGAGCGCTTCTACCAAAAGTGCTTTTATAATAAAGATGTTGAAATTTTCATAAGAAATCGAAGTGCTTCTTGGAAAAACACTTGGAAGTGCTTCATGAAGAAGCACAAGGCAAGTGTTTCTTCCAGAAAATGTTTTTATGGCCCAAAAGCGCTTCTAAACATTTCTGCCAAACGCTGTTAGAAACGCTTTTGGTTGTCAAAAAGCACTTTGATGAAATTCTCACTACTTTTTATCAGCTTTGTGCTTATCCTGTTATTACTGCAAAGCAAATTGTTCATATTTTTTAGTGTTTCTATATCGATTTAAAGTTTGTGTATTACTAAGGGTCCATTTGGCAGTGCCCCAAAACTGTTGTGAAAAATAAATTGATTGTATTTGTTAATGTTTATGCAGGTAAGTGTAGTTTTTAGGTAAATGCTATTCTAGAAGTGATATTGCGGTATAAAGGAAGAAAAGAGTAATGCGTTGATAGGTTTAATTGGTAGTAAGATATGAGTGAAAATGTCAAAAAACAAGTTCAAAGCATTAGTAGCTTTATAAAAGTATTCTTTAAATTTTTTTGTGAAGCACCTAAAGATGTGAAAGTAAAAACAGAAGCAGAAGCAGAATCATCTTTCTTAGAACTTACCAAATGCTTAATTGGGTAGTCTCAAATGCAAAAAGAGAACCCTGTTGAAATGCAATTCAAAATAGGGATTCACTCTGGACAACGTGTGAACATTATTACCTTAGGCACGTTGTATATTTAATGTACCTTTTTAATCCTTATTTGTGTAAATTGAATTAGGATTATTTAAATCTTCTGTGGGTATGGTAAACCTGACAAAAGCGGTGGTAATATTTCTGAAACGGCATGAGAGGTTGTTATATATCTTTAAGTCTCATTAGTACAGAAGGTATCCAGCATGCTCTTAGTTTCCATCTAATTGGTGCATGATTTTTAAAACAGAAATAACTTTGAGTCGAATGTTAATAATCATGTAGGGTTGAAAGGCTATTAACCACCATAACTAACATTTTAATCTCTTACTGCATAGTAGGGTTGGATATATTTTCTTTTTTGCCTTGTTTTGACTTGATTCAGCGTGATAACAATCCTGGATATTTCTTTATGCAGACCCCAGTTGACAATTGCAACATCCATAATTTTCTGTCATCGATTCTTTCTTCGTCAATCACATGCAAAGAATGATAGAAGGGTGAGTATTGAAAACTTGAATGCCCTCATCCCCTATGGCTAACTTTGTCTATGTACTATATCTGAGTTAGCTTTCAACTGTCTACTTGGGGTGATACCTAATGTGTTGTGTTAGCTGTTGTTGGTGCATCTGTTTAGCCTTAGTGAACTTCTTTTTATGAGTTTTCATGTTTGAAGATTTCAAATTTTAGCTATACTACTATTCAACTAGGGTCTTAATTGCAACTTCTGCCAACTTCTGGATTCAACTAGGGTCTTAATTGTAACTAATTGGTGTCATCTGCTTTGGCATGAATGCTCACCCATTCCTATTCAAACCTGAAGATTTGTCAAACTTATGTTGTAATTATATTGTTGGCGTGCAAGGTGATGGGGAGAATAAGTTGATTCACTAATTCGAGTTTCTTGTAATTTGTTAAATGAGTTTTTGTTAGACCTGCGAATAAGTGATTATTTTCATTACTGGACCAATGATATTCAGTTGTCTATCATATGAATGGTTGTATACATGTAGTGGATCTTAGAGTGGATACACTAAACCTCCTTGGCTGACAAGTATGCCATGATGTTCTTGAAATTCCCATTATTTTGGCATCAAAGTTCCCTCTTTAAGTATTTAGGGTACTGTTTTTCTTGGATGGGATGGGTGATAAAGGATTAAGGTTAATAACTGTGTATTGATTCTGCTGGAGTCAATCTATCACCACACTAATTTCGCAACTTACACAGAGAAGATAACCATACAATTTGTTTCTTATGGAAAAAAACCCAAGAATTACTATATTGCTGCAAAGTTCAACTTCATCTTTTGTATATGTGCACCTGTGGTGTACAGCGTGCATGTGTCTAAAGAGGGGTAGAAGATTTACGTTTCTCTTCATCTTGGTGT